>JAMKCH010010529.1:0-88596 GCA_023653785.1 Ophioderma brevispina
GAAAAACATGGACAAAGTTAATTGAACACGCGCTATCAGCTCAAGATTTATTTATTTGCGAATGAGGATAAGTATTTTGCGCTTACGTCATTAAAAAAGACTTCGTCTAAATCGGAGAGGTAACACCTGAATCTTTTCAACCGCAAGACAATATAACAATGGTCCTGCACTCCCAGATGAAAAGGAATCTGAAGTGTTTTTCTACACCGCACACCGGGCCGGTAATTATGGGCGGCTATTACTGTCAAAAGTATCTCAAAGACTAAACAAGGTCTCAAATACAAAGAAAGACGTCAAATAATTATGAACAAGGTCTCAACTACAGAAAAAGGTGTCAAATGCAGAGAAACATGTCAAAGGTCAAAAGTATCTCAAAGATTAGATAAGGTCTCAAATACAATGAAGACGTCAAATAATTATGAACGTTCAAAACACGTAAAGGTCTCGACTACAGAAAAAGGTGTAAAATGCAAAGAATGCCAAAAACACGTAACGGTCTTAACTATAGAAAACCAGAGCATTCTCTTTGTCAAAGCGAACAATCTTGCAATCATTAGACAAGAGTTTTTGTACAAGCCCCTAGTAACCATGTAGTCACCCCAGGGTCTTCCCTTGGGTCTGTAAAAAGAGTTAACATTGCAACACCAAAAATCAAAGGCACATTCCCATAGGCTACTGTGTATTAAGTATAGGTCCGTATGGACATGTGTGTGTAGGTCCGTATGTAGATATAGGTGCGTATGTAAATGTGCGTATGGGTGAAGAATTTTAGTTAAGTATTATATTAAACTTTGAAAGTGATGGCGTCACCGATGACGTCATTAGACGACTTTTTTAATTTTAGATATAGCGATTTTGGGTATATGCTAGACTTCCCTATACAATGTCCCATAGAGAATAATAGTGTGTATATATAAAAGATTTCTTGTATTAATTTTTTTTTTCATTTTTTTAAATTTATTATTTATTTTTATTTATTATTTATTTTTTTATTTTGTATTTGTTTATTTTTATTTAATTATTTTTATTTAGTTTAGTTCTATTTATTTTGATTTTGATTTATTTACTATTATTCATTTTTTTAAATTTATTTTTTTGTAATTCTTTATATTTATTTCTTTAGGCCCCTATATTCATTTATATTTATTTATTTATATTAATTTATTTATATTTATTTCGTATATTTATTTGTATTTTCCATTGACTATATCAGGAAATTCCATGGGAAAACCCTGCTTCACCAGAAAAATCAGACGAAGTCAAAAAACACTTTTGTCTATTTTTAAATACATGTGCATAATAATATGAATATAAAATATAAGTAAATATAAATAAAGAAATAAAAATAAACGAAAAAATAACTAAATAAATAAAAATAAAAAAATGACTAAAAGTAAAATTAAAAAAATAAAAATAAATAAATTTAAAAATCAATAAATTAATAAAAATAAATAGATTAATAAAAATAAATAATTGACGTATTTTTCACATCTTTCTCTGGATTTGGCATCTGTAGTTGAGACTCTAACGTGTTATTGACATGTTTCTCTTAATTTCACACCTTTTCCTATAGTTCAGACCGTTGGGTGTTTTTGATGTTCCTCTGAATTTCACACCTTTTCCTATAGTTCAGACCGTTACGTGGTTTTGATGTTTCTCTGCATTTCACACCCTTTCCTATAGTTCAGACCGTTACGTGGTTTTGATGTTTCTATGCATTTCACACCGTTTCCTATAGTTCAGACCGTTACGTGTTTTTGATGTTTCTCTGCATTTCACACATTTTCCTAGTTCAGACCGTTACGTGTTTTTACATCGTTGTCTACATTTGACGCCCTTTTCTGTAGTGGAGACCTTTACGTGTATTTGACATGTTTCTCTGCATTTGACACCTTTTCAGTCGTTGAGACCGTTACTTGTTTTTGACATGTTTCTCTGCATTTGACACCGTTTTCTGTAGTTGAGACCTTTACGTGTTTTGTGATACTTTTGACAGTAAAGGCCGCCCATAGGTAATTGAATATCTTTAGCTCCAATGTTTGCTGAAGTCTATAGTACGTTTTCTGAAGAGCGATCTTTGGTGCTGGGATGGGCAGGGATGATGATCAAAAGTAAGGATGTACTGTCTTCAGGTATATATTTGACAGTTGTCCAAAGATATCACTTTTGTCTAACCTTCGGTCATTTATAATCTGAACAGGTATACTGTCAGGTAAGTAAGTATAAGCTGCCCTGTGCAAACCTATTACAACCGATCAATTCTGAATACTTTTTGAATCAATGAAGCAGCTATTTTGAATGTTCAATTTAAAAAGAGCCGGGAATCAAACCATTTGCGTATTAGTTGAAATGAAAAGGCTTTGAAAATCGTGACCTGTGAAATCGGCAAGTGAATGGAATCACAAAGCTATAATCTTTTAAAATCAATGAAGTGTGGCTAGTTACCATCATTGCAGAGGCCACATTTTTTTTTATTTACTTTCTTTCAACCTCCTGCATTAATAAGATTTCCTTTTTAGTCTGTAGGCTTTTGGTAAGATTTTTGTTAAATAACATTGGGTCTATGTAATACATTTCAACGATACAGTAAGGTAAATGTAATCAGGGGCAATCTGATGTAACATGGATGTTAATGTCAGCGTACAATGGATATGGTTAACATAATTATTTTTTGTGGTGGCCTTTTTTTAGTCCAATAATTCTATCGATATTTTCCTTGGTAAGTAGCCTCCTCTCCATGCTAATGGAACGGCTTGGTCACATGGTTGGAAGATCGGTCTTGGGAAAATACACTATAGCGTATCTATTGGTCACTGATATTGGGGGAAATAAATTGAAGTGACATTTTATTCATTTTCATGAAAATGGGCAAGTTTTATTTGGGGCAACAGACGGTTATATGATTTTAATAATTATTTTGAATTTACACTTGGTTTGCCCTCCTCCCCTGATGGGGACCACGAAACAACAGCACAGAAAGACATGGCCCATATTCTAAAAAGGAAGTGTTCAAGCCTGAAATGAAAAATTATACTCACAACTATGTTTTCCCTTTCTTGTGCTATAAAGCATTTTAAAATAATGCAAAATCTACTCAGGGGGAGGATAACTATGATTTTAAAGGAAATATGTCAAGATTTTTGTCAAGCTCAGTTTGACTTACATTCATAAAATATATGTACATGCATCACGAATTCCCGAAAAAATAATACAATTTGATGTAAAATTAACAAAATAGAGGCATTTTAATTTTTGCTTTTTTGACGTACGAAGAAAACGGGCGGATTTTTCGCCACGGCATCATTGATCAAAAGCGCCCAATTTTGCTCTCCTCGTGACGTCAAAGTGATGACCAAAACATCGTGTTGACTCGAATTGTTATTGCTGACACTGTAATATTGATGGATTAATGAAAGTAATAATAAAATTAGAAAAATAAGTTACAGAATGACATATTTTGTTTCATTTCGTTGTGTTTTAATTATTATTAAGTGGCAACACTGCGATATGATGGTCACAACGACGTAAATTATGGATGGTCATCACTTTGACGTCACCATTTGCCTGCGATGTGGATTTGTCGGAATCGTTTTCGAGTAAGCTATTGGGCGGAAAATTAAAAGGGCAAAATACTCAACAAATGTGGGCAATTTTCAACTTATTTTGATTTATATGTAATCTACGTTACTTAAGCTTTCCATCCATACCAAATTTTCCAAATATTCAGAATCATGACATATTTCCTTTAAGTCATCTGTATTACAATCAATGCGTTATGCACTGTGAGTCGTCATAATTTTGAAAGACAGAAATTAAAATTGATGCCGATACAATACATTCTTGTACTTTTGTAGTCAATTAGTTATGATATATCAGTAATATTTCTTTTATCTTCGGGTATTCTAAGTTATTATCCCCAAATTACATTGTTGATATCTTTTTGTACACACTCTATGTTGTAGTACATGGGGAAATGTAATGGATGTTTTGGTTTAGTTTTTTCATATACAATTTTGACACCAATGTTTTTCCAATACAGAATTTCATGGAGAATCAGAAAATCATGGGTGTCATTTCTTAAAAAATGTGTTCTTGGTGGTTTTATAAGGGGGAAAATTTGTACAGGGGTAAACAATAAAAGTGTGTTTAAATTGTTTTAAAATTTATACCAGTCTGTTCGGCTGCTCATAAGGTTTCTAAAAAGATATAGTTTGTCATATTTACGACCTATTGTTTAAGTACAATAGGCTCAAGAAAGTTCAAGGTCATTATTTATAGAATGGTCCGATTTTGTTGAAACTGGTTTTAAATCGTTCATTGGGTCATACTAAATAAGGAAATGTATATAGATTCTGTGTTTCACCTTTCAAAGTGAGACTTTTAGAGATATGACTGGTGGTCTCCCATGGACCCTGTGGACCATGGCCATATTTGCCCTCTTAATTATTATCAAAATGTCATTGACAACGCGACCTTTATATTTTTGGCTTCTGTACAGTAAGACGAACAATTTGGCACCGTTTTTAGAACAAACCGATGAATCTGAAATTTTACCCCAGTGTGACCTTGAACCCGTTTTACCTTGTAACTCTTGTACTATAACACTCAGGTAGGGCAAACTATACCTTTCTGTAATCCTTGAAAAGGTACTGAACATGATGGTACACTTTAAAACACATTTTGCCCCCTTTTATATTTTGCCCCCTGTATAAACCAGTGTAACCCGTTGCCCCTAGAATTCATCCAAGAACACATTTAAAAAAATGACACCCATGATTTTTGGAATCCTCATACAATTTTGATTAAGAAAAACCTTGGTTGCAAGATTGTATATGAAATTTTCACAAAAATACAGTTCCACATGTACTATTGGACGGCATTGTTTATACCAATTTATACTCGTCAAACCTCAGTGTTCATTTCCCTTTCCTTACTTTGTCCTTATTTTGACTTAAACACATGTTCAAATTTTATTTTTGTTTCAAACTTGATTATTTTATAGCTACATATAGATACAAATCTACCAATTGCAATACCAAACTCATCTTTTCTAGTGGTCAGATTTAAGTAATTTACATAATAAATGACCAGGGACCATAATTACCCCCAAACAGGGGTATTACATAATATGCAAATTGAGAGAATAAAATAAATGAAATTCTTATAATGTTGTGTATCAATAGAGACTGATATGACCCTCTTTGATATGAAACCCATTCAAAATAGTAAATGATGTAGGCCCTACGTATCATCTCTGCCAATATAAAGCAACAATGCCACTTTTTGAAGTCGTTTGTATTGTTACTCCACTAAATAGATCTCCTATCTTGTAATTTGATAAGCTAATTAATTGTTTTTTACACTAAAGAATAGCATAAAGTTTACTCTTTTATACTCTTGCAAATTAAATCTTTCTTATTCAAACTTGATAAAAAGATACCCAAATAAAGGCACAGGGGCCATAATTACCCCAGTCTCCCCAAAATCAAAGGTAAGAAATCCCCTTTATCATTAAATTTAGATGTTTGTTAATTATACTGCAGTCATTAATATTGGAATGTGTAATGGTCTAAACACATAATGAGGCAAAATGCTACGCTATAAAACAGCCATAATAGCCAGTTAAGCACACGCAGGTATAGCAATAGGATCAACAAAAACTCATGCTTGTAGATAAGTCACAGCTATAAACTCTCTTTCTACATGTTCTGGAGCCTGAGACATTTATAGTAGGAGTAAGATGCTCGTGACTCACTGTAATCAAAAGAGATGAATTTTGTAATTAACGAATAAATACCTAGACACCCTTTTGATATGACAGGTCATATTTCTGATCATAAAGGTGACGTCAATTATGATGTCGGTACTGAAGAATCAAGGGACACGGCCCAGCTTGCAAGGGACATGGCCCAGCCTCCAAATAAGACCAGAAGGGTGAGACCCAACCAGAGCGAGAAAGAGGTCTATAGCCTAGGAGAGGATGATATTACTGAAAGTGAAAGTGACTTTGCTCAAAAGCAGTGGTCTACCTCGTCTGTCAATAGCATAACAGTCAATTCATCCGATTCCCAGACAGAGAGTGATTTGGACTTAAGTGAATTAACTTTTGGAATTGAAGTTATCTCTAGAATTGCAGCTTAACATTTCATTATGTCTGACTATTTCTTCATGACATTGTGTCTCTTTAATTAACAGTTTCCTCCTGCCACTGCTAGGTTTTCCTCCAGGTGGTGTCCAGAAAATCAGGTGAGAGATAGGTTGGTCAGTTGTCCGCATGCAGTGACCGGCAAACTGGAGGCGTCTCTTTTAATGGTTTCTGATAGGGGTGGTATATCTCCATATACCTCATTGTTGGAAACGTGATCTCTACAGCTGATGTTAAGTACTCTTTTATATAAGAAGTTGTGAAAACAGCAATTGATCCTATCCTCAAGTTTTTGGGTAATGGACCAGGTCTCAGCTCCATAGAAGAGTATACTCTCTATGCACATGCCCTGAAGAAGAACTAAGTTTGGTAGTTCTATCCAGTTCGGACTTCCAGACCCTCTCAAGTTTGTTACATGCAGACCATGCTTGGGCTTTCCTACGTTTGAAATCGTGGAAAGAGTCCGGTATAGAAGAACAAGGTATTTGAATTCCGATGTTTTCAAGTTTGGTGCCATCAAGGGTATGGATGTTAGAAATACCAATGGGTACGGTAGCTATAGTCCTCCTCTTTCCATTGATACCAAAATAAGTACCAACATACAGAGTATGGCGTCAAAACGACGTCATAAAATCCGCGAATTGGCAAAATTTACATTTTCCACTGAAAATAGGCGAAAATCCAATTTTTGCGCTAAAAGGTGGAATATCGTCTGTTCATTCTAATTGCGGATTTCATCTCTAATGATGGCATTTGACTAGTTGTTACATAGAATATTAAAGCCATACTGTGCAGAAAATTTAAAAAAATGTACGATTAAATAGTCTTGGCAGTGCGGCACCAACCCTCTTTTCCTGGTGGAACTGGGAGAGGGAAAAGTTTTATTTTTTTTTATGGGGGGGGGGGCAAAACTCCAAATTTTGGTCCGCAAATCGGCGGGATATTTCGCCCAACATTTGGTGATTTTTGGCCCCAAATTTTGTCTCAAAAATCCGTCATTTTTCTCTGGCCGGATGGGGGGGGGGGCAAGAAAAAAATTAGAGGGGAAAATGCCCCTCCCCCTCCCGCTGCCCCCATCCACTGTTTCTTGGATGGTATTTCCTCCCCCCCCCCTCTTAACGGTATGCCGGTGAAGGGGCTAACTTCACGTGTTTTTTTTTCACTAAAATGATCGGAAAGGATAAGAAAATTATACCTGGAAGCTTTTTTACGAAAGAATTTGGACATTGTTAAGCTCACCGGAGTAATTCACGGGGGGGGGGGGTCGTAAACCCCCGTACTTGGAAAAGACGAGGGTTTAAAAACGATGCGCGAGGTCCGCTGAGACAAACTTAGAAAAAAAATAATTGTTATGATTTCCATCGTGTCACCCCACTATAGAACCTAAGCAGGTCTTTTTTCACATTTTGATCTAAAATGTCAGGATATTCAAACTTTCAAATCTTTTTTTTGATCGCCATTACTCTGAGATTCTGCTGATGCGATAAAAAGGAAGCAACTGCTTCAATGACAAGCGGGCATAGGGGGAAAATCAGCTTTGTGGACGGGGTATTTGTGTCGACCCATTGGCGTAACCAGCAGGCGGGGGGGGGGGCATGGGGGCGCAAGCCCCCAAACAGAACCCGCCCCCCCCCCTTCCCCCCCCCCAATGAACTGACCTTTTTTGTACAGTGTCCATGGTAGAAGGACCCAAATTTGCCCCCTCAAGAAAAGCCTTGAACACCCCTTCACCCCCCATTTGCAAAGGTATGGTTACGCCACTGTGTCGACCAAATCACTGTTACTTGAAATCTCCTCTGCCACTGCTCAGGCGTGCCACTGCAGGACACTGCTCAGGGGAGGGCGCCAATAAATCCCAATTTCAGACGCCGCCATATTAACAAGTAAAAGCGAATCTTGACGAAAAAATTCTGAAAAAAAAAAAAACTTGTTTTTATATTTTGTCAATAATATTTTTCTGTTCTTATTCCAAAACCGTTGGAGATAAAGAATCAACTCCACTGGAAGGGGTTATTTTCCTGATTTTTTGGTATTATAACGAACGAGGAAGAGGTCGTATGTGGGCCATTGGAACACCCTTATTCGACCCCATCAAATTACCCAAATTAGTTTGTGGCTTGCACTCCGTTTGCTGTAATTTCTTTTTGACATTTGTGTGAGTTTCCTATAACGAAGGAGCTGGCCGCCCCGCTGGGCACTGCTTTAAAACAGGGCTAGCGCCCTCAACCATGATCTGTGGGCTTTTCTGAGACTTTCGTCAAGGAGACCGGCCATGAAATCCACATTTGAATTTGTCATGGCCCATTTTTTAACCCAATCTGTAAATATAATATTCTAAATGTTTTTTTTTTTTTTTTAATTTTTTATATTTTTTTCATTCAGAAACAGTTGAAGTTAGATGGTCAACTTTTCATATTAAGGGTTGTTTTGTATTTATTTTTTCATGATACGTTAAAATATGCACTGAACGAGGTGGTAATTAATAGGTAGTATGTAGTGTAGTTTTTAAAAGAATTCTGTATATGAACCACTTTTAAATACACACTCCATCCAGTCGTTTTTTCTAATATGAACAAAACCAAAACATAGGGTCGGTTTTGTGAAAATTCCAAGAGCGTGGCCTAGTGGTTAGGTGCTCTCCCTTTCCCACATAATGCCACTAACTACAGGCCAATTTCCGTTTTCTCCCATCATTCTCTAAGATTCTCAAAAAAACTTGTGCACAATCGCCTAATCACTTTTTCTAAAATTATACATAAAATCCTTAGACGCACAGTACGGTTTCAGTCCAAACGTTCGACATACATAGCACTTCTTGAACTTACAACTACATTGTAACCGTAACAATCACTAAAAAAAACCAAGGGAATCTTTCTGGACCTCTCCAAGGCATTTGATACGTAATTATGATTTACTATAGACCATAACCTTCGTATCCACAAGCTCCACCTATATGGAGTCCGCGGTATTGCCTTGGAGTGGTTCAGAAGTTATCTGAACGACCAACTCAATCCGTGTTTGCTCACTCCACACAGCACTTACATAGAAATTTAAGGGGGAGTTCCTCAAGGGTCAATACTGGGTCCGTTACTCTTCATCATCACATGAATTACATCACAAAACATTTCCTAATACTCGCGATTCTGCCGTGCATGAAACAATCACTAAAACTCATCCTATTTGCCGACGAACGGACACAAAAATATCCTCTCAGACCAAACTTTAATTCATCTTTCAAAATATCAAACAGATGCCGAAAAACTACCAACATTTACTGATTGGTTCCGTGCTAATAAACTGTCACTTAACATTCGAAAACTAGTATATGGTATTCTCAACGCAAAATACGAATCACAACAACACAGTTACCATTGACAATTCAACCTATTTTGCAAGTTCTTGGGTGTTACCAAGGATAACTCACCTGGAACGATCATATCAATTCAGTTATCACGAAGACATCACAAGCAATTGATACCATTTACAGAGCAAAGCACACCTACCATCTCATATACTAAAAACATTGTACAAACAATTGTACGCACAACTGTACTTACTGTAACATAATTTGTGCTTCTAATTCCCATAAGGACCATATCAACTGAATCTAACACAAAAAAATGGCGCCATCCGTACGATCACTAATTCGCCCCACAGGTCTCTACAACACCCTTATGTTATTCCCTCAAAACACTCAAAATAACCGACATTAATATACTTCAGACAGTACTTTCATGAGTGATTATCACTCAGCTCAGCCAATTATTTCCAAACAAACAGACAAGGTCACAGTTATAACACGAGACAAACCAACCTCTATGCATCTTCCACTTCCGAATATACTAAAAAACATGACCTAAAGGACAACACAATTTCTATACAACGGCGCCAAAACCTGGAACGCCTTCCCGACACAATCACTTCAATCTACAACAAAAATGTTTTAAAGTAATGTACATCTTAAACATCTCTTAGTGACTCTTACAAAGCCTCCTATAAAGAAGAAAAATGCACCCTTCTCTAGAAAGGGCGAGGGAAGGAAGAAGGAAGGGGCGGAGAAGAAAAAGGAGAAAGGTGAAAGTGGAGAGGAGAGGGGGCACGAGACACGGAAGAATAGGAGACATGCGAGTGCGTGACAAACGGAAGAAAATGACGGGAAGAGCGGAGAGCAAAAGGGCGCGCGAGCCACGAGAGAAAGAGAGAGCGAGAGAAAGTGAGAGAGAAAGAGAGAAAAAGAGAAAGAGAGAAAGAGTGGAGTACCGATTACAGAGCAGTTACGACCAGGTATAGGATACGTGTCTAAGTGTGAGTAGAGGAATGATTGTACGCAGACGGAGAGGAGTAGAAAGAAGATAAGAGAGAGAGGAGGCAAGACGAGGAGATAGGAGAGCAGGAGGAGCGGAGAGAGAACGGAGAGAGCACGCGAAGAGAAAGGAGAGCGGCGGGAAGAAAGAGCGAGAGAGAAAGCAAGCGAGAGCGAGAGACACGAGAGGGCGCGAGCGAAAACACCGATCGCGGTACGCGCGTCTCTAGCTAGCTCGCTCGCGTCGCAACTGCTGAACGATATCTCTCTCTCACTCACACGCTCTCTCTATATCGCTCTCTCTCTCTCTATAGTCGGCCCTCTTTTTCGCCATACTCTCCCTACCTAACTATTTAGTTTTTCTTAACCAGCCATTATACAATCCGGAGCAAGTGCGCTTTGGACTCACCTCACCTTTCTAACTTCATTTCTGTACCTTTCTCTCATAATGTTTGGTTTTGTTGGTGCTGTCTTGTTTGGTTGTTTGTCTTTTCTGCGTGTTGTTGTCGTCGTTTTTCATGCGTTAATTTTTCTTGTTTTATCGCCGTCATTATACCTGATCCTCATAAAGTCCGGCCTCCTATTTGTGGCCCATACAACATCATGGCGGTGCAACAAAATGAATAGATCGAAGGAGGGGAGAGGCAAAAAGTGGACCTCAAAATAATAAGGGAGGACAAATATAGCCAACTTCCATAGAAGTAGAAAATTGACAATCATTGAAAAGGGTGGAAAAGGGTCAGGTGCAAATACAAACTGTGATGATGGAAAACAAACAAGGGAATGAAGTTTGATCAGAATAAAGGTAGGATGGGTTGCTTTGGCAGATTCAAAGAGTTACTCTGTGATCGCGAGTTACCAATGTCCCTGAGAAGAGAAAATACCAGTGTGTATTAATTCCACCTATGACATACGGGGCAGAAACATGGACTACAACCAAAACAGAGTAGAAAGAAGAATGCTTAACATAACAATAAGAGACAATTAGAAAATTCAGGAAATCAGAAAACCCAATTAAAAGTAATCGTGGTGAAGATCAAAGAAGCTAACGGGGCAGGACCTCTGCGAAGAGATTACAATAGATGGACAAAAAGAGTAACGGAATGACAACCCAGAAATGGAAAAAGAACTCCAGGAAGACATGCAGAAGCGCAGATGGCGTGATGACTGGGCGACATACATGGGGAACCCACACATCTCAAGACGATATAATTGCAAATCATGAAGAGGGCTACATCCAGGACACAGAGTGAAAGACGAGAAAAGGAAGAGAAGCTGATGAGCAAGCACTTGATAAAGATGAAGATGAAGAAGAAGATGAAGATGAAGAAGAAGATGAAGAAGAAGATGAAGAAGAAGATGAAGAAGAAGATGAAGAAGAAGATGAAGAATGTCATGTAAAAGCAATACAAAACCCCAGTTTTCACGAAAATGAGGGCGCCCTATATGCAAAATGTGGTGCCAGTGTTTCTTGTGGATAAGCATAAATATAAAACATATAGTATTTAAAAATTTCTGGATATATTGTCGATAAATAAACTAAATAATAAGTTGATTAACATTGCGCCACAGGACAAAAGTCGCAAACATATTGTTGCTTTATTTATGACAATACGAATATGCATACTCAATCAATTTCATTCCAGATAAAGTTTAGTCATTAATTCAAAAAACATCTAAAGTGCTCTTTTGAATTTCAAGATCTGTTAAAAACATAACGACCCTTTTCTCATTTAATTGAAATAAATGTGTTGTAAACCACTCGACATTCCACTCCGATGTTTACATTTGCACATTATGAGACTCTGTCTAACTCTCATCAGCGTAATCAGTAGCTATATTTGTAACCATCGAGTCGGAATACTTGCTTGATCATTCCATTTCTGCGCTTTATGCATTTCTTGAAGGACCCACTCAGAAACAGAATGTTTATGACTACACGAGTGCATAAAATTGTATGGATGAGATGAGTGCTTAAATAGCGAGTTCTAAGTACCATTCATATTTTTATTCTTATAAAAATATTTTGCAGTGTTAAAATCTTATTCATGTATGCATGGTTGGAAGGCCTCGTGTGGCTTGAACGAAGTTAAAACGTAACTATTCTACAAATGCAGAATATACACTGAGATATGACGGACAAACTATTCAATGTATTAATAAAATCTATCCGTCTGTCTTTTTGTCTGATTGCCGATCTACTTCACTGTGTGTGTGTCTATCTTCTATCTCCATTTCTATCCATTCTTCTTCTACTACCACTAAATAAAGTTTAGGATACGCTCTTCTGCCTTAGAGCCGCTATCAGTCATTTTTTCCAAACTCAAAATGCGCATTTTGTGTCAAAATTGCTAGTGTTCGATCATATCAACACCTTATATTACTTTTCTCTGTGAGAAACAGACACTAAAGCATTTTAAAGCGGTCTTGAAGATGCCATTTTCGACTGTTTTGTTTACTAATAAAAGTCGGATCCCGACTTTTATTATAACTAATGCATAAAAAATCGTCATTTCTTTACAAATGCGGCGTGTTAAGCTTAGCCACTTACACACTGTTAAAAATGTTCCTAATTTTACCCCGATTACTCAATCATCTTCACGCTTTGTTACCTATACCTAACGTAATATTACGTTCTTTTGTCACTTACTTGTTTTTAATGTAAGAATATGAACTATGAAAATCATTTTACCTATAAAATGTGTTAAATAACGTCGTAAGTAACATCATTAAAAAGTGCAAAATCCTATTTACCCTTTTTAAAAAAAAAATAGTTTAAAAAAAACTCTTGTAGAACTCGATTCCTGTTTTTTGTATTATATCATTTAGTTTAATTTGAAAAAGTAGTACACATATATATTTAATTTTAGCATCTGATATCTGTAAAGTGGTGTAGTGTAGTGGATAAGGTTTAGGACTTGTAATCTTAAGGCCCTGGTTCGAATCTTTGTAAGGTACATGTATTAAATTTACTCAGATGATGATTAAGTAATTGGTGACATTAGAATATGTACATTACCATATAAAATAAAGTATATACTGGTTTAAATTTTTATTCACCTTTTCCCTTCGTTTTGCCTTTTTTTCTCAAAACTGTTTGAAATATAACTTTTAACAACCATGTGGTGACGTATATACAACGTTTGTATGATGTCACAGCTACAACATGAAAATTTGGTCAGAGGATTGTAATAACGCTTTAAGTCTTAATATTGTTTAAACAAGTCAAATACCAGCAATAACTTTGAAGCTGAGATTTCACGCCGTTGTTTTACGTTCCCTGCAATGGTCTCGTATTTTTACGTCTCCAGTTATTCTACGTTCTGCACATTTGTGAGTCCCAGCTGCCAGTCAAAACGCTGTTTTTTACAGGTTTATTTTTAACAGTGCCGGGGTATTTACTACAACCATTTCCAATACAACAATGAAAAAAGAGCGTCGCCGATAAACAATATTAATTTGTGGAAAATAAACAATTATTTGAAATTATTTTCTTTTTACTATTGGGTTTTTACAAGGTTTTTTTCTCCCTTGGACATTTCTTGCAGTAAAGCTTTATTGATCATGCAAGTATTGCTTTTTTAAAAATGCAGCTAAATTAGAAACAAAACCTTTTAGCCTAATAGCTTCTAGTCTTAGCTTTGACAGCTATATAATGCAGGCGGTAAGCTACTTACAGCTGACGGTACGGAAAACTCTATACTACTGATACTATAAAGTGTGTATCACAAGAAACTACTCTGCTTTTTAATAACTAATTGACTAACTAATAAGTAGCTGTCTTACTGGCGATAGAACGGTGGTAAGCATCTACTGCGATAGCAGGTAAAGCTGTCTACTGCTGATTAGACGGAGGAAGTATCTACTGCTGAAGGCCACGGTAAGCTACCTTACTGCTGATAGACAGGACGAGTATTCTACCTGTGACAGCACGATAAGTATAACTAACTGATAGCACGGTTAAGCTAACTACTGCTTATATCACGGAAGCATCTACTTGATAGCACGGTTGGTACCCCCGCCTGTCTCACCGATGATAGACACGGTAAGTAGATACTGCTGATTAGGCCCGGTAAGCACTCCTACTCTGATAGAACAGCAAGCTATCATACTGATGATAGCACGGCTTGAGTAAGCTATCTACTGTCGATAGCACGGTAAGCTACCTCTGTTGATAGCACGGTAAGCTATATACTGCTGATATCACGGTAAGCTACCTACTGCTTATATCACGGTAAGCTATCTACTGCTGATAGCACGGTAAGCTGTCTACTGCTGATAGCCCGGTAGCAAATATACTGCTGATAGCAGGTAAGCTGTCGATGTTGATAGCACTGTAAGCTATCTACTGCTGATAGCACGCGCCAGTGTCTATTGTTGATAGCACGGTAAACTCTCTGCTGATAGCACGGTAAACTCTCTGCTGATAGCACGGTAAGGTATCTACTGCTGATAGTACAGCAAAGCTATCTACTGACTGATAGCTTAATATGTAGCAGTAGTAGATATCTTACATGTATCTACTGCTGATAGCATTCTAAGCCATCTACTGGTGATAGTATGACGAACAATCTATTGATGATAGCGCGGAAAAAGTTAACTGCTTAATGATAACACTAATTTACAACTATACCACCACCAGCAGCAATACAACTACTACTACTCTTTTCTTTTATCGCCAGATTATAACGCTAATATGGAGAATCAGCTGTATAGGTTAAAACTGCGATTTGTTTCTTTACTATAATCCAAAATAAAGATCGGAATACGCTCTGACTGCTGGTTGTCGAAACAGCGCCAATAAAATAATAGTAAACCAATATTTTACTCAGTTTGTTAGAATTTATGGTTAAATTTTCCTTCTTGAGCATTTATGGCAGTAAAGCTTTATTGAGCATTGCAAAAATATGGTTTTTAAAAAAAGGTAAAATCAGGTACATTTTCTTCAAACCAAAACACTCAGAAGAATACATGCGGCTAAATAAGAAACAAACCATTTTAGCCCTAATGGAATTATAGTCTTAGCTATTGACAGCTATAGAATTGCAGCGCGGTAAGCTATGTACAGCTGACGGGTCGGAAAAACTATCTATACCTAATATCATATAAAGAGTGATATCACAGTAAACTAACACCACGGTAACTAGCTCTGTATTGTTGAAGCTATATACATGCTGGATAGCACGGTAAGCTATATACTACTGATAGCACGGTGAGCTATCGACGCGGATAGCACGGTGTGAGATATCTAATTTGACATCACGTACACTATATAGATGATAGCACAGCAAGCTATCTACTGCTGTGGGAGGATAGCTATCTACTGCTGATATAACGGTAAGTTACTACTATGATAGCACCGGTTAAGTACCTACTGATGATACACGATAGCAGGTGAGCTATCTACTGCTAATAGCACAGTCCGCTATCTAATGCTGATAGCAAGGGAGCTATATACTGCGGTAGCAAGTGAGTATTACTGCTGATAGCACGGTAAGCTGTCTACTGCTGATAGTACGGTAAGCTATATACTGCTGACAGCAATACGTGTCACATAAAACAAGGTATCTACTGCTGATAGCACGGTAAGCTATTTACTACTGATAGCAAAGTGAGCTATCATGCTGATAGCACGATGAGCTGTCTACTGCTGGTAGCACTTTTTAAAGCTATCTACTACTCATAGGCAAGGTGACTATCATGTTATAGCACGGGGATCGATGATTAAGCTATCTACTGATGATAGCACGGTAAGCTATCTAGTGCTGATAGCATGATAAGTTACATACTGCTGATAGCAAAGTTAGCTATCTATGCGGATAGCAAAGTGAGCTCTCTATGAGGATAGCAAAGTGGGGAGATTCTTCTATTGTTGATAGCACGGTATAGCTCTTCGATCGCGTTAGCATGGTAGTTATCTACTGTGATTGGAAGTAAGCTATGTGTAGATGATTAATAAGGTGAGCTATCCATGATGATAGCAAGTAGTTATCTATTGCCTGACGCACGGTTAAGCTATCTACTGCTGATAGCAACGATGAGCTATCAAAGCGGAATGAGCAAGGGGTGACTTATTCACTGTTGCATAGGAAGTGGGCTATCCTATTGCTGATAGCACGGTGAGCAAGATAAGCTATTACTGTGATAGAAACAAGTGAGCTATTTACTGTGATAGCACAGTAAGATATCTATGCTGATAGCCACAGGAACAGCTATCTATGGTGATAGCACGATAAGCTATCTACTGCCGATAGCACGGTAAGCTATCTACTGCTGATTAGAACGGTTAAGCTATCACTGCTGATAGCACGGTAGCCTATCTACTTCTGCTGACACAGCAAGCTATATACTGCTGATAGCACGATAAGCTATCTACTGTGAAGCCGGTAAGCTACTACTGCTGAATAGCACGGTAAGCATACCTACTGCTGATAGCACGGGGATGCTATTTACTGCTGATAGCAAGGTAAGCTATCTACTGTTGACAGCAGGTATATAAGCTATCTATTAATGATAGACGGTTAAGTATTCCTACTGTGATATACGGTAAGATACCTACTGCTGATATCAGCCGTAAGCGCATCTATGCTGATAGTATACAGCTAATACGGTCTACTGCTGATAGCACTGCTAAGATATATACTACTGCTATAATAGTAGCTGCTATCTACTGCTGATAGCAGCTAAGCCATACTGGTGATAGTATGAGAACAAGCTAGTGCCTGATACGCTGCGGAAAAAGGTTAACCTATACTGAGAACACGTGATAATACTACACCACTAGCAGCACTACTACTACTACTACTACTGCTTTATTGTATCGCAAAATATATTAGCAACACATCTGGAGATCAGCTGTAAAGGTTAAACTGCATTTGTTTTCCCTATAATCAAAAATATTAAAGTTCGGAAGAATACGCTCTTTATGCTGGTTGTCGATACAGTTGCAAAAATAAAACAACATGATTTGTGTGAAAAATAAGCAATTACTTTACATCAGTTTGTTAGAATAGAATTCTTGAGCATTTTATTGCAGTTAAAGCTGTATGTTGATCATTGCAAAATATAGTTATTTTAAAAAAGGTAAAATAAGGTATTTTTTCCAAACCAACAAAACTCCGGTTAATGAAGCTCTAATAAGAAACAAACCTTTTAAGCCTAATGAATTCTAGTTATTAGCTATTGATAGCTAGGAATTGCAGCGTGGTACGTGGTAAGCTATGTAACAGCTGACGGATTACGGAAAACGATCTACTACTGTGATACCAATAAAGCGTGATATCACAGTAAACTATATTGCTAATGGATTTAATGCCGCGGATAGCAATGCAAGCTATCCTACGGTGGGCTTTGGGGGCTTGTACTTTGGGAGGACGGTAAGCGATCTTTTGCTGATAGCACGGTAAGGTATCTACTACTGATAGCAGGTAGTAGCTACTGCGGATAGGAGATGAGCATCTACTGTGATAACACTGATAAGCTATCAATAATGATAGCACGGTTTTGTGAGCTATCTATCTGATAGCATGGTAAGCTATCTAGTTGTTGATAGCAGGTAGGCTAATAATGCTGATAGCACTATAAGGTATCTACTGTGATGCAAGGTGAGATATTTACTGTTGATAACACTTAAGTGGACAAGGGGGTCCTATGGATTCCTCAAAGTACAGTCATTTTTTTCAGTTTAAGAATTAAGGATAGCTTCCCGCTCAAGGTGAGCTATCTAGTGGTGATAGCAAGGTGGGATATCTATGATGATAGCAAGGTGGGTTATCCACTGCTGATAGCACAGGTGGGCTTGGGATATAGCTGATCAAATGAGGGTCAGCATCGAATGCTGCTATCATGTAAAGATATCTCTGTGTTAGCAAGTGAGCTATATACTGCTGATAGTAAGCGTGAGCAATTACTGCAGATTAGCAAGATAAGCTATTACTGAGTTAGCAAGGCAAAGTTATCTATGATGATAGCAAAGGGCGATATCTATTGCTTAATAGCACGGTGAGTTATCTACTGCTGATAGCACGCTGGGCGTTCTACTGCTGGATAGCAAGGGTTTGGGATTATCCACTGATGTAGGACGGTTAGGCTATCTACTGATGGTAGGAAGGATGCTATCAATGCTGGATAGCACGTAAGCTTACTACTGCTGTAGCACGGTGAGATGTCTACGGACACGGTAAGCTATCTTCTTCTGGTAGCACGGTATAAAGCTATCTACTGCTGATAGCACGGTAAGGTATCTACTGCTGATAGCAAGGTGGGCTATGTACTGCTCGTAGCAAGTGGGATATCTAATGCTGATAGCAGGTGGGCTATCCAATGCTGATGGCAAGGTGGGCTATCTAATGATGATACCACGATGAGCTATTTACTACTGATAGCCACGGTAAGCCATCTGTACTGCTGATAGAACTGAGCTGAGCTATTCTACTGATGATAGCAAGGTGGGCTATGTACTGCTGATGCAAGGTGAGCTATGTACTGCTGATAGCAAGGTGAGCTATCTACTGCTGACAGCAAAGTAAGCTATCAAAGCTAATAGCCACGGTAAGATGTCTACTGCTGAGAAAGTGGGGCATTAATGAGATAGAAGCGGGGGCTATTAGTGATGATAGCAAGGTGGTCAATCTACTGTGATACCACGATGAGCTATCTACTGCTGATAGCAAGGTGAGCTATCACTGCTAATAGCACGGTGAGCTATCTACTTGATGATAGCACGGTGGGCTTTCTACTGCTGTGATAGGCCAAAAAGGGGGCTATCTACGGAGATAGCAAAAGGTGGGTGGCTATCTACTGACTGATAGCAGGTGGGTTATTCCACTGCTGATAGAAGGGTGAGTATCTACTGCTATAGAAAGTGGAGCTATGCTACTGCTGATAGTGCAAGGTGGTGATATATCTACATGATACAAGGTGGGTGAGCTCTCTATACTAACAGCAAGGTGAGTTGAGCTATGTACTGCGATAGCAAAGTAAGCTATCTACTGCTGATAGCAAGGTGAGCTGTACTGCTGATAGCAAGTGGTGGCTATCTACTGCTGATACCACGATGAGCTATCTACTGCTGTGATAGCCAAGGTGGGCTATCTACTGCTGATAACAAGGTGGGCTATCTACTGTGAATAGCAAGGTGGGCTATCTAGTGCTGATAGCAGGTGGGTATCCACTTGCTGGATAGCAAGGTGAGCTTATCTACTGCGTATAGCCAAATAGCAAGGACGGTGGGTGAGCTATGTGCTGCTGATAGCAAGGTGAGCTATATACTACTAATAGAAGGGGGCTAGTACTGCTGATAGCCAAGTAAGCTATTCTACTGCTGATAGCAAGGCGAGCTATGTACTGCTGATAGCAAGGTGGGATATCCACTGCTGATAGCAAGGTGGGCTATAGCTGATAACACGTATAAGCTATCGACTGTGCTAGCAACGTAAGCATCTACTGCGTGATACCATGGAACCTACCTAATGTGATAGGCATGGTGAGCTATTGTACTGTTGGTAGACGGTCCGTATCTATTGCTGATAGCGCTTTCTGTATTGTCTGGTGTGCCTTGTAAGCTATATCTACTGCTGATAGCGCGGTAAGCTATCTACTGTTGATAACACTTAAGTGGACAAGGGGGTCCTATGGATCCTCAAAGTACAGTCATTTTTTTCAGTTTTACGAATAAGGATAGCCTTTTCCCGCAAGGTGAGCTATCTAGTGGTGATAGCAAGGTGGGCTATCTACTGATGATAGCAAGGTGGGTTATCCACTGCTGATAGCAAGGTGGGCTATAGCTGATAACATGGTAAGCTATCTACTGCTGATATCACTGTAAGCTATCTACTGCTGTTAGCAAGGTGAGCTATCTACTGCTGATAGTAAGGTGAGCAATTTACTGCAGATAGCAAGATAAGCTATCTACTGGTAGCAAGGCAAGTTATCTATTGCTGATAGCAAGGTGAGATATCTATTGCTAATAGCACGGTGAGTTATCTACTGCTGATAGCACGCTGGGCTTTCTACTGCTGATAGCAAGGTGGGCTATCCACTGCTGGTAGGACGGTAGGCTATCTACTGCTGGTAGGAAGGAATGCTATCAACTGCTGATAGCACGGTAAGCTTACTACTGCTGATAGCACGGTGAGCTGTCTACTGTTGACACGGTAAGCTATCTTCTTCTGGTAGCACGGTAAGCTATCTACTGCTGATAGCACGGTGAGCTATCTACTGCTGATAGCAAGGTGGGCTATGTACTGCTGATAGCAAGGTGGGCTATCTACTGCTGATAGCAAGGTGGGCTATCTACTGCTGATAGCAAGGTGGGCTATCTACTGCTGATACCACGATGAGCTATCTACTACTGATAGCACGGTAAGCTATCTACTGCTGATAGCACGGTGAGCTATCTACTGCTGATAGCAAGGTGGGCTATGTACTGCTGATAGCAAGGTGAGCTATCTACTGCTGATAGCAAGGTGGCTATCTACTGCTGATAGCAAGGTGGGTTATCCACTGCTGATAGCAGGGTGAGCTATCTACTGCTGATAGAAAGGTGAGCTATGTACTGCTGATAGCAAGGTGATCTATCTACTACTGATAGCAAGGTGAGCTCTCTACTACTAACAGCAAGGTGAGCTATGTACTGCTGATAGCAAAGTAAGCTATCTACTGCTGATAGCAAGGTGAGCTATGTACTGCTGATAGCAAGGGGCTATCTACTGCTGATACCACGATGAGCTATCTACTGCTGATAGCAAGGTGGGCTATCTACTGCTGATAACAAGGTGGGCTATCTACTGCTGATAGCAAGGTGGGCTATCCACTGCTGATAGCAAGGTGAGCTATCTACTGCGTATAGCAAGGTGAGCTATGTGCTGCTGATAGCAAGGTGAGCTCTCTACTACTAATAGCAAGGTGAGCTATGTACTGCTGATAGCAAAGTAAGCTATCTACTGCTGATAGCAAGGCGAGCTATGTACTGCTGATAGCAAGGTGGGCTATCCACTGCTGATAGCAAGGTGGGCTATAGCTGATAACACGGTAAGCTATCTACTGCTGATAGCACTGTAAGCTATCTACTGCTGATACCATGGTAACCTACCTACTGCTGATAGCATGGTGAGCTATGTACTGTTGGTAGGACGGTACGCTATCTATTGCTGATAGCGCTGTAAGCTATCTTCTGCCGATAGCGCGGTAAGCTATCTACTGTTGATAACAAGGTGAGCTATCTAATGATGATAGCAAGGTGTGCTATCTACTGCTGATACCACGAGGAGCTATCTACTGCTGATAGCAAGGTGGGCTATATACTGCTGATAGCAAGGTGGGTTATCTACTGCTGATAGCAAGGTGAGCTATCTACTGCTGATAGCGTGGTGAGCTATGTACTGTTGGTAGGACGGTACGCTATCTATTGCTGATAGCACTGTAAGCTATCTACTGCTGATAGCACGATAAATTTTCTAATGTTGATAGCACGTTATACTACCTACTGCTGATAGCACTGTAAGGTATCTACTGCCATTAGCAAGGTAAGCTATCTACTGCTGGTAGAACGGTAGGCTTTCTACTGCTGATAGCACGGTAAGCTATCTACTGCTGATAGCATTGTAAGCTATCTACTGCTGATAGCACGGTAAGGCGACGAAAAAAACAACCCTGTTTTACGGGCGAGCGTAGGGTCGGTCGGTCGGTTGAATTTTTTCTTTTTTTTTCTTTTCTGGAGGTCAAGATTGGCCTAAAATAGCCCCCAAATCTGAACAATGAATGATTTTTTTTTTACAAATTTTCTAAAAACAGGCTGATTTTACATGATTTTTGGAAAAACTAAGAAATAAAAAATCTGCAAAACTGAAAAATCAGGGTCGGTCGGGCCCGTAAAACAGGGTTTTTTTTATTTTCGACAGCTCAGTAAGCTATCTACTGCTGATAGCATTGTAACCTATCTACTGCTGATAGCAAGTTGAGCTATTTACTGCTGATAACACGGTGAGCTGTCTACTGCTGATAGCACGGTAAGCTATCTACTGCTGATAGCATGGTAAGCTATCTTCTTCTGGTAGCACGGTAAGCTATCTACTGCTGATAGCACGGTAAGCTATATACTGCTGATAGGAAGGTGAGCTATCTACTGCTGATAACACTGTAAGCTATCTACTACTGATAGCACGATAAGCTATCTACTGCTGATAGCACGGTGAGCTATCTACTGCTGATAGCATGGTAAGCTATCTAGTGTTGATAGCACGGTAGGCTACCTAATGCTGATAGCACTCTAAGGTATCTACTGCTGACAGCAAGGTGAGCTATTTACTGTTGATAACACGTTAACACTTAAGTGGACAAGGGGGTCCTATGGACCCTCAAAGTACAGTCATTTTTTTCAGTTTTACGAATAAGGATAGACATTTCCCGCCTTATATTTTGTGTATTTGTCTAACCTTCGGATACGGATCTTTTCTTTTCATTCCGCATATCGCGAGTCCGTGTTAAGCGGACAAGGTGTTCCTACTTCTGTTGGTGGATAAGGGGTGGTTCCATGGACCCTCTACGGGAACCACTTTCCCGAAGGAATTTTTGCAAGATATTTATACCACACATGCAGGGCCATAACTCAATAACAATTAAGCAATAAAATTACAATCTACAAAAAAACCCTTAAAAAATAGGGCCAAAACATTTTCAAATTCGAGAATACAAATTAAAGGCTGACTCAGAGATTTCGAAGTACAATTTTTCGTGTAGTAATTAAAAATAGTCATCTTGAACTAAAAACAGTCACCTAAAATGCTTAAGTTTGAGATGAGTCGGATTTTTTGTTTTCATGCAGTAAACATGTACAGTAAGCAGTGTCATAGGCTACTGTGTAAAACAAAAAATCCGGATCCGGAATTTTATGACAAAGTTGTGATTTTCTTTATGAAGGACTTCGATTTGAGCTTACTTAGTATATGGACAAGCATTATGTATTATGCAAAAACACGATTTGTTTGAAATTGAGTGCGCCCTCATCGGGAAATCTTATCTACTACTGATAGCATGCTAAGCTACTTGCTGCTGATAGCACTCTAAACTATCGACTGTTGATAGCACGGTAGGTTTCCTACGCTGATAGGAAGATAAGCTATCTACTGCAGATAGCAAGATAAGCTATCTACTGCAGATAGCAAGATAAGCTATCTACTGCAGATAGCAAGATAAGCTATCTACTGCAGATAGCAAGATAAGCTATCTACTGCAGATAGCAGAGTAAGCTATCTACTGCTGATAGCACCGTGAGCTATCCACTGCTGATTAGCAAGGTGAGCTATCTACTGCTGATAGCACGGTAACCTATCTACTGCTGATTAGCAAGGTGAGCTATCTACTGCTGATAGCACGGTAACCTATCTACTGCTGATTAGCAAGGTAAGCTATCTACTGCTGATAGCACGGTAAGCTATCTACTGCTGATAGCACGGTAAGCTGTCTACTGCTGATAGCACGGTAGGCTATCTACTGCTGGTAGCACGGTAAGCTATCTACTGCTACTAGCACGGTAGGCTATCTACTGCTGAAAGCACGATAAGCTATTATTGCTCATAGCACTGTCAGCTATCTACTGCTGATAGCACGGAATAAGCTCTCTACTGCTGATAGCACTGTAAGCTATCTACTGCTGTTAGCACGGTAAGCTATCTACTGCTGGTAGCACGGTAAGCTATCTACTGCTGATAGCAAGATAAGCTATCTACTGCAGATAGCACGTTTTAAGCTATCTACTGCTGATAGCACGGTAAGCTTTCTACTGCTGCTAGCACGGTAGGCTATCTACTGCTGAAAGCACGATAAGCTATCTACTGCTCATAGCACTGTACACTATCTACTGCTGATAGCACGGTAAGCTCTCTACTGCTGATAGCACTGTGAACTATCTACTGCTGATTGCATGATAAGCTATCTACTGATAATAGCAAGATGAGCTATATACTGCTGATAGCAAGGTCAGCTATCTACTGCTGATAGCACGATAAGCAATCAACTGCTAATAGAACGGTGAGCTATCTACTGCTGATAACACGGTGAGCTATCTACTGATAATAGCAAGATGAGCTATATACTGCTGATAGCAAGGTCAGCTATCTACTGCTGATAGCACGATAAGCTATCTACTGCTTATAGCACTGTAAGCTATGTACATCTAATATCACGAACCGCCGTTTACAATGCAACGTTAATTGGACGTACCAGTAAAAGCAGTGTTATAAACTACCGAAAAATGAAACGAAGTATGTAACCAAGTATGTAAACTATTTAGAGTTGAAACTACCCCGTTAGCGCTTAGATAATAATGATTAGCCATTTCCGGTCAATATCTTTATGAGATACAGCTCATAAAATTGTGAGCCACTTTGTATAGCTATTTTTCCATATAATATGATCTCTTTGTTTTGGTTAAAAGCCAGGTTGCCCATTAGATTATTTTACTTTTAATTGGTTAGATAGAACTTGTTCCATACTAGAAATCTTTATTTAATTACGTGCATACACATACTGATATCGATACAGAAAATTCGTGCAAGTGACACGCTGCTTCAAATTTTTGAGGCACTTGAAACCCCTCATTCACACATAATTCGCGCAAAAAAATTCCTCAAATTATGAACTACATCTACTATAACTAGTCCATAACTCAAAATAATATGAGCACTTAAAGACACTCACGCACAGATCTATAATCTAGCGAGTTTTGGTGAAGAAGAGTGCAAGTATTTTTTCTCTATCCGTGAAGGAGGCGCCTGTTTAAATCCAATTCGCGCTGAAGTGCTACTCCAAACAGCTGAGAAAATCCCGCGAGTGCTGAAACACGGCAGACGAGGGAAATTTGAGCTCAGTTTTGGCGCGCTGGCGGGCTCTGTAACCCGCAGGATTTTTACCGTTGCGTATAAGAAAAAAGTCTACCCTCATTGGCAAATGATGTTTCTTCCCTACACAAACTCCACGTATTTCATTATTCAATTGTTCGTATTTATTTTTGCTCAATGCACCTTGTTTATTTGGCAGCCAGTTGCCTGTACTTGAAGAGGCTTTCGAATATAATAAACGCAGTGTAAAATTTCTCGGCTCTTTTCCCGTTGTTTAAACGAAACTATATCCGGATGCTTTTAAAGTAGAGCTTTTGATCGAGACCACTTTTTAAGCAAAGATAAGCACCTCTGTATTTGTATCGCGCTCAACAACTTCAGGATTTTATAAGATGGCTTTAAGAGCGAAGTAAAGAGGTTTTCGTCCAACCGAATCAAATGGCTTTTTATCTGTCTGAAGGTCATGGTCAATTGTTTGTGTACTGAAACGACGGCCAAGTTCGACAAACCATGACAAATGTAATGTTCTTATCTTGTCACTTATAAGTTAAGGGACCTCCTGTGACGTCAGGTTGCCTGCGATGTTTCAAAAGTGCGGACCTACTATCAATGACGTCATTATCAGACCGCTCCTTATATACGCTTTATTTCTCTTTCTCTGCGCAGTGATGCCAAAAGCTTAGACTCAATAATTGCAACTTCGTCAGTCTAAGATCGATCCATCAAGAAAGAAAGGGTCAATTACGAATAAGGTCTATACATGCAAAGTATATTGTTCAGCCAGTATTCTCTATCCATGCAAACTTGGTAAACAACTTGGGTTTTAATCTGAATATTCAATCATGCGTTTAACTTTTGAACACCTCTTTCACACTAAACCGATGATAGTGTTAAAAAGAATATCTTTTTAACACTAAATGTTCAATTTTTGAACACATGCATGGGTTAATGTTCTGGAACATAGATGTTAAAATAATACTTTTTTAACAATTATGTTCCGGATGAAAAATTAGAGGTTAATCGTGATTAATTAATGATATAATGAGTAAAATAGACAAACGTGGGGTAGAAGGTGTGTACAACAAAGCTCTCTTAAGGGTTGCTGTGCTCCGGTATGCCAAAAAATGTATCCATGAAAGATTGACAACATGATTAAAGAATCCAGAATTCGTATTAACGTCATATATAATATTAAAGTGATTTTGTTTTTAAATAAAGGGCCAAATATTAAAAGTCGAGTAATTGGAAACACACTTTTGGTAAATGGAAACAGGGGTTGCACTGAGGTAATTTCGAGTGCATCTTACATCGCCTTAGCACCGATATAAAAACATGTCCCCATACACAAGAAGCGGGACTTCAATTTTCCTAATCACATTGTATGGACCTCTTCGTGGAAATATTAATTTGGAAAACCCTTTTTCAAATGGGTATTTTTGGAAATCAATCTATTTGGTGAATGAGAATGCTCAACATGTCGAAAGTGTTTATTCTTTCACACAGGAGTAAGCAGCGAGTGTTAGACCTTTTCATCCTCCTTCGCCTTCATCTTCATCACCTTCTTCATCATCTTTATCTTCAACTTCATTTACTTCTTTATTCCGTTACCGGGCGAAGTGTCGACTTGTTTCAATGCGGGATTAAGGCCTATTACCCATAATTTATTGGATGGAAATTTAAAAAAAATACGTTCAAACGTCTGCTCGTACTAAATCACAAAATTAATTATTGTTATTCTGATTTGTGTTGTGTCAAGAATGATGTCAGTTAACGATCATTATTATATGAACATTTTCTAAGTCTGTTTTAGCGATTCCGAAATAATGCTCCAAGAGAACTCGATATTGATGAGAAATGAAAGATGCTGAAAAATCAGCCAACCGTACGTAGATATTTAATATTGCCTAGTTCATTGTGCTCAACGTATTAATGTTTTTCTTTCTTCAGAAACGATTTTAAGCATCACTTACATCAACCTTTATGTATAGCAACGGATTATACACAATAGCTATAACCAAGACCAGCGTGACATTACTATCCATGTTACCAGTACCAAAAACAAGCTTATTTTATTACAACACTTTTCTTTGCAAATTTATATGTAAAATGATTTTCTAAAAGTATATACTTTTCTTGGCGTGCTGTGAGGGACAATTCGTATTATTAGTCAAGTACAAACCGCAAGGTCGTCTTTAATTGGCCCGGGCGGGTGGTTGCGTTAAAATGAGTTAAATTCACTCTCTTTTTGTTATTGATAGCAGTAAGTACGTTTAGTCCGTTCTATTTGTTCACCTTTGCTCAATTAGTCTAGCTTTCTCTATTCAACCGATCGTAACACTGCATGTACTAACTTTTATAATAACTATTTGCACTGAAAAGACGGACTGAAATGCAAATTAGAAATATACGGAAGATAGAGATTAACAATGAGAGCCAAAAAGTGCGCAGCTCCTTAATGGGTACGCCCATTTCCCCTATACATGAAAAAAGGGTTTGGTAATATGGTAAGACGCAATATGGTACACAAGATGAAAAGAAGCAGGAACTATTATGCCAAGACGGACCAAGTCGTCCATATCAGCCGTCAACACTTTGCCAACGGCAATAAGAAGTTTACAATACATTCAACAATCGTCAGTGTAGCTTGTAATGCCTGTCAAAGTTAATTACATCAGGAATTAATTTCTGAATAAAATGTAATCACATTCACTCTTAGAAATTATATTAAATTATAGATAAATCCTTATGATAATAGAATGTGCTCTCCAGAAGAAAGGGAAAAAACTAAATCAGCTGAACTGTGTACATCGTACGTATACATATTGATATACGTATTTAACAACAATGGCAAAATGACGTTTAATTGTCGCATCTTCTCTTCAAGAGCCGTCAAGAATTATTAAAAGAATCAAACAAGTTCCTTCTAACAACTGCAGACTTTCGTGTATTACTTCATAACTCAATTAGAAGGTTCCACCTTAGTTATATCGGTCAGACATGTACAGCAACGCAGGAGGAATTTCGTCCCCATGCAGTTGTGTTTATTTTGCATTTTGTGTTTTGAATCGTTTACGCTGCCACGCCAACTGGCTACCCCGAAAACCAGTGTGGCGCACTTGAACAAAATGTGGTTTTTTGTAGTGGCGATGCAAAATTATTATTCGCTTGCTGTTATCACGAAATGGCTATTTAAGAATGTGAATTTTGTAGTTGCATATTCTGCCCCGTGTATATTTTCTAACTGAAGGCCTCGTTTCTCTGTCTGTCATCTTTCGTAAAACAATCAGTTAAATTGCGTGGTTGTGGTTAAGTAAAGCGCGTCTAGAAGTTGGAATATATCTCTACCAATTTCGTCCAAATATGGGGCAGTTCGCCTTACTCGTCCTTCAGAGGATTAAATAGTTTTAATTACAGAGAGTGGCATTTGGCTAAAATCTAGTTTTTAAGCTTCTTTTAAAATTCATTTTCAGAATATCTTTAGCGCAAATCGATAGCACGCCGTCGATTTCACACGTGCGAAAAAGCAGTACCGCGGTGTCAAAGTCACGGATACCCGTCTCATATTAATGGAGTTTTATTAAGCAATAGTAACAAACTAACGCAAGGTCACAACCGGCGCTCCCACGCTCAAATCATTTGATTTAGACACCTTATCATAATGGGCTATATGCGAGGCAATAGAGAAACGCGTGGCAATTACTGTGACAAGAAATTGTATACGGATCGCATTGCGTTTGCTGAGATCCACGGGTTGTCAAACAGAAGAAATTACACCAAAAAGTATCGATGGCCCAACAAGATCGCCTCAAATAAATGACACTTCTAAGGGGTATATGCGACGTGTTCTAATATTTCATGGAGCCTTATTATTTTTTGAAAAGCAGTGTAATTGCTATAATATTGAAAATAAGTCATTTGGAGTTGATATTATCAGATGACAAAAAGTTGAATTGTTTCGGATTTGAAGGATTAAGAGTGCGGTATATGATAAACAAAGGTTACTTTCAAAATCTCTTTAAGTTTAACGGCCACAATTCTCTTATACACTTGTCACGCGTGAGAAATACCGCTTCAAGCAGTTTGCAATGTTTTTTCCATGGTTTGAATTATACTCCTGGCTGCAAATGGACTATAGTGATTGTATTTGATGGAAAAATTTCATTAGTCAATTTAAAAGCCTTTCTTTCATCAATTTGTGAATTATGACACACACACACACACACAACGCACACGAACAGAGCATACACGCTCGCCCACACACAAACACACTCGCCACACATATGCGAGCACGCACCTACTTACGCACACACACATACACATGAACGACCTTTAAAGATACCGATACCGATAATATTCAAATATGATTAAAAACAAAAAATATTTTTCAAAATCGATATTTTTGCGATGGTTGTAAACTTTTATTACAGAAAGCCCTCACCCGAAATGATTAAGACCAAATCAGCTTACTTATGGGAAAACAGAACGTTTTGTAATTAGCGTAGCCGGCGACGCGAAATTCAGCGACGACGAAAAATGGGTTTAACAACAGACCCCACGGCACGCGTATGCATTGTTACCACGCTATGTACATGTTTGACCGGTCTTAACCTTTGTGGTTTAATATCAGAGAGACGATGTCAAAAATATTAATGTAATATACACATTTGTTGATTTAAAAGTTATGGAAAACTTAAAATTGGCCTACAAATTACCTGGATGGTCTTTAATCCTCATATCAATGTCCCTATCTCTTTTGGGGTATGTTATTTTTATGTGTAAAATATATCTCTGTTCTGCCAATGGCCTAGACGATCATTTGAGAGCAAAATGCAAGAAATTTCATATTTTGTGAAATGTGAAAAAATGTGCCAGTGCCGCTTTAAACAGGATTATGCGCCGCGTGCATAGACCTAATGGCCTAAACTTTCATTGCAAGAAGCTCGCATGTGGAAAGTAGGCATAAGGTCCTGATGCATCTGCCGCCACCCACATAAATCTAAAGGTCGCGGTTCTAAAACAAGCGATGTTTCATTTTTTATAGTCAGTTCCGGACCCTGTTTGTTTTTAGAGGATCTCTGTGACATGAGTTAGGCATATTAAGCAAAGAAACGCACCCTCCCTTCATAAGCGTAATGAACTGGTTCAATGATTGACAGTGATCACTGATCCCCCCCCAACAATTAATCCATTGATCAGTTAGTGAGCTAGCGAATGATTCTATAGATCGATGATTGATCGATCAATGATTGATAAATAGTTGATTGTTAAGAATTGATCGAGAATCATCAATGCGTTCTTATATAATTTTCAGGAGGAATATGGCAAACAAAAGATTTGTTCGGATTTCCTGATAGGATGGTATGCCTAACCAAAGTCCTCAGAGGTTTTAAACTCGACAACGAGCTCGATGATGAATTCCACTTTCACCTGGTCGCCTGCATGCAAAATCGGTGATCCATTATCAGCATATTAATTTCAAGACATTACACCATACATTTCAATTAAAACATATACAATGGTGCCAACCTGAGAAAGGTACCAACATTTCAACATCGAGAAAAAGGACGTCGGTAACCAAAGACGACCTATTGCGTTAGCGATTTGAGAGCAATTTTAAGGAACTGAGAGGAGAGCGCAGAGAGAGGAGAGAGAGAGGAGAGAGAGAAAGAGAGTGAGTGAGTGAGTGCGTGAGTGCGTGCGTGCTGCGTGGGGTGAGTGAGTGAGTGAGTGAGTAAAAGGGCGGCCTCTCAACAATGCTTAAGGCTTCCATATTTTATGGTGAAAATGAATGGATTAAGTCAAATGAGGAAATGCGCGCTATAAAGCAATGCAAGAACTCTGATTGAAATCTATACAGCGGCAATGAATAACGAAACGACTGTGGAATAACACAGCCACTGGGGAACAACGGGCAACAAGCGACACAATTGACAAGATATCAAGACATAATTATTGTGAACAATAGGATTGGATAATATTTATAGCATTTATTATTTTATGGAAGCAGTCCATTGGTTCTAATAAGTGGGAATATTTGTTCTATTTAGAATTGATTCTTTGATTGACAGAGTACAATTGTTTCGATATGAATGGCGTATGATGGCTTTGGGGTGTTTGTCGGGTCAGGGGTTGAGGCTGGACTTCTTTACGACCAATATTCAAATCTGACATTAATTAAAAGTCTATCCATGTCGCGGTAACGTTGGTTTTGTCTCCAATTCCGAATAATTATGCGTCAGGAAATGAGTATGGCAAGCTAAAGGGGTCATAAAGTATTGGTCACAACGCGTTGTTTCTTAGCAACGAGTTGCTTTCAGAAAACAACGAGTTTCTTAGCTAATCAATCAGAAAAGTGAAAAAGCTAACGCGTTACTAATGAAAGCAACGAGTTGCTTTTCTACTTTTTTGATTGGATGGCTTAGCAACGTATTGCTTTTTCATTCTTTCTGATTGGTTAGATATGCAACGCGTAACTTTATCAGCAACGCGTTGTTTTTCCACTTTTCTGATTGGTTGGCTTAGCAACGCGTTGCTTTTTAAGGCCTTGTGACCAATTGCAATACGTTACGACTCTTTTAGCTGGGAGTTTCCGTAACCTGATCCATCTGACACACTTGTTTTCTGACACACTGATGAATTCGGAAACCTTAACGGAATAAACCTGTGCTTTATTCCGTGAAGGGTTTCCTAATTCATAAGTGTGTCAGAAAAGTGTCAGAAAAAAAGTATGTCAGATGGGTCAGGTTACGGAAACTCCCCTTTTAGCTTGCCATATTGAGCAACTCTGTTTTGATGTGTAAACGTGTTGCTTGTTAATCAAAGCAATTACTTCATATTTTCACTCTAACACTCGCATGCTTTCATGATGACACCGAGAAAGGCTTTGTTAAGTCCAGATAAGGACCGCTATTTTGGGTTCAGCTTTGTTATTTCCAGTTAAGCTACTGAGAGCTATCTCGAGGTAGGACTCGCTTTTTGAGATCCATGAATATACGCCGTTCATGGACATAAATACACCCGAGCTGCTGGTGCACGGCATGGAGCTTATTTTGTTTGGGGCAAAAGTGAATAGATTTCGAAGTAAGCATTAACTTAGGTCCAACGAATCAAGAAACTTAAAAAAATACGTGATGTTTCAAACAGATAATTTAAAACCGGAATGTCTAATTAATCTAATACACAACAGTGTTACTTTTGAAATGTTACCCAGGGTTGCGACAATTTTAAGCTGAACTACCACTGTGCGACCCCTTACAACATGCACACCCCAAACGCTTATACAATTTGTCTACTACGTATATCGCCTTATTAAAAGATTCGGTTGAGAGTGAGCTTGATATAAATCGCCGGAGAAAAAACCCATAGCTAATCCAGGATGAATAGTGTAAGTCCCGGGCAAACAACTTTACTGTGAAATACGTAGTTAAGCAAATATAGGGCAATTACGTATGAGCAAGGTGTCACGGTAACAAGAAGTCATTGATTTTCACATGAAAAGAGTGACAGATATCGTAGGTGACAACAATCGTTGGTGATTTTTTTATTTGGGTGGAAACCATTTCAGTATAGTGAGTGATTTGGGATACGTATATGCACCTCAATGTTGATATTACTTCTTTCTCTCTCTCCACGAAAACACTTTAAAGACCCCTACCCAAAAAATACAACTAAACTAGAGGTACCGTGGTGTGTCTGTTATATCAAATTTAAATATCGTACACTGGATCAAGACTAAAACCCAAAAAAGTATACATAAAATTAGGCGTACAGATCTTAGGGCAAAGAAAAGCCCAATAAAAAAAATTATCAATGCAAAATAAAATAATCAAAGTCTTTAATTATTTAATATATTATTTATTGTTTTATTATTAGTTTATTAATTTTGAAAGGGAGTTTTTCTCAAGCAATACCTCAATCACGCCACAATGTAAGTCAAAAAAGTTTCAACCCATATTTTACTGCAATTATTACTTTACAGAACAAAAAATCTCTTTGGGGCACTTACATTTTAAAATAAGAATGCATTTTTTTTATTTTTGGTTTTAAAAATTCCTGTTTTTTAAAATAAAAACAAACTGCAATGGCTCCAAATGCGCGCGACCTACATTAATAACAATAAGTGATCACGCCGTTTTAGTTTTACAAGACGAAGGGTGTGAGTGTCTTCCAGAAGGGTAATTGGGTACCATATTATAACCTGAAATGTTTTTATTTCATAACAAATCATCTCACCAATATGCCTAATATTGGGCATTATTCGGAAACGCGAATACTTATACTAAAATAGAAAACTTGGACAACAAAAAGTATTTAACAAGGTTTTCAATAAATCTTATGGTAATATGGTTCTACATTTCAAGACTAAACCAAATTGTGGTACCAATTAGTAACTTAACCGATATTTTTTACCAAATTTAAACGTGCTGGTTTTTACTATATTCAGAACAGTATGAAAAAAACCATTGAAGTCAGAAACTGATTTCAATCTTAGTTCAGTGTATTTGGAGATGGGATCCATTCAAAGGCCACTGACTTATGTGTTATACCGGAACGAATCCACCAGGATGCAAGGGTAAAAATTTGCACCCAAATGACAATCATAATTAAGTTAATCTTTCATGTGCACTTAAAGACGTCAAGTGAGAAAACACATTACGAAACAACAAGCTATCACACAATAAAATCTCCCTATAAGTTGTATGGATCTCTGCGACTTTCCCATTGTCAATCTTTTCATTTTCTACCTCTTTTCCTCTCCTCATCCGTGAACAACTCAAGCACACCTGTTCCTAAGACCCGATCTGAAGAGTCTGTTAAGGATCTTTAGACGAGAAAAGAGGTCTGGATAACTAACATATTTGTTTGCGTACTGCGCTTTTGTCTGACTTTTTAGTGCTAAAAATACACAGGAAAAAAATCGAAATATTCATGATATTCTAATATGTTTTGGTGTTAGGCTATTCCGGAATAGAGGCACGCCAGCATATTATGTCTACTGGGTAATTTGTCACGCATTTAAAATAAGTTCGGAATTCCGAGCTTATCAGAGAGGCATTACTTTCGAAGTGAACCGGGACCTGACACATGACAGCAATTTAAAACTCTGGTTTTTAGGCGAGAGGTTTGAGCCCCAAAAGAGGACCCTGTCTTTCGGTACAAAGCCCCTAACATATATTGGTCATTCAGCGAGACTTTAACAAAGGAGGGTTTCAACTCTTAAAAACAGATTAGTCAGCGACTCAGCGCGGAGCTATTTGTCGAATTTTTGAACAATTTTTAATCAAACTAAATCAAAATTTGTTAATTGTGATACCAAAATTAGTTAAAAGTTGACAAATATCTTGGTGGGCTACTGACTGATCTATTTTCTCTTTCAAATTGCTCATTTTGTTTTAGTGTGTTCATACAGTGTCGAGAAGTCGAAAGTGTAACAATTGCAAAGTTGTGAAATTACGAAATGAAATCAGGATCAAATGACTGAGAGATTAATACAATAGCTGATAGTTTTAAAAAGTGAGACAGAAAAAAGTGGTCTATGTGATCGCACATTTACCTCGGTTATCCACTTCATGTTTTCATTGAATGAATTGCACTGGACTGATTCACAAACATATACAATTACAAGCAACTTTTCATGCATGAAAACAAGCTGTGGACAATGTAATTAAATGAGTAAATCAATGGCATGTTAAAACACATGAATCATTACGTTTTCTGGAATAAGTTTTATTTTTCCTGGGAAACTTTCCCCTTTAATTTGGTTTAAAGTTAGTAATTCCAGTGATCTAGGCCTAATATAGGTCAAAATGGATTCAAGTCCCTCTGAATGTATTCCTCATTTTGTTAAAAAGTGCCTTGACATGACCAAAGTGATCAACTGTGCCAGCGATTTTGTATTTTTCACAGTCAAAGAAAATAGTATTGTTAAACTTATAATTGTTCAAAAAACATCTTGGCTAAAAATGATTTTCGTTTTAGGCAGATGAATAGAAAATATGTTTCTCATCATACCAAAATCTCGGTTTGCTTACGATGAGTCGTGGGTCGGGCTGATGATCGGGATGTTGGCCCCCGGGAGTGGTCCCTTTTAATAGTTGTCAATTACTACTGATGGTCATACCATACTTGAAATACACATTAAATATTTGGCAATGCAATTACCATCGAATTAGCTATACCAACACTTGCGATTCCTCGTCTGCTTGTAAGTCAAGATTAATCATGATCTGTGCACGGTCATTGTCAAATATCGCACCAGCGCCCCCTTGTTCGTATGTAATGACTCTTAACTTGTTATTACACGTAGTACGATTCACACACACACACACCCACACCCACACCCAATTCCCACTGTTTTTACGCTTTGTGGTGCTCACCGATACTTCTCTTAGGAAAAAACAGCATAAAACGCTGTAAGACCCCAACCCTCATTGTTTACGCGTATGTGGTGGTCAGTTTTGTGACTCATTGATATTTTTCTACAAATAGCCGAACATGCAATGGTTTAACCGTATAACGTCACATTCCGCACCTTTATACGATACCTGAACTGATTTTTGCACAAAAGAAGAACGTACTTATCATATTATCATAGATAGGTCATAAAACAAATAGTAAATGGCAACGTGACGAATACGTATCTGATTATATTTTAAGAATTATTAAAAGAAAAAGGGGTAAGTCTATATTACTTCGTGTCTGCTACTAAGTCAGCTAATTATGTCCAAATTTATATGGGGTTTCTTGCCTTTTCCTTCACGTTTCGTTGTTTTCAGTGGCTTTCCAGCGCTTTCCCTCCGGCCTCCATTTGTTTTTAGTCAGGGTTGTATTTTTTATTTTTAACTTGCTGTAATCAATTGAAAGTTTTTCTCGCACATTTTAATAGCTCACGAGTTTTTAATTCATATAAAGTGATATCCAAGTACAGATTAATCATAATTATAAAACATACATTCAAAGCCGCGGTCTTGTGACAGTACAATATCTTACATTGTCAAATCAAAAAAAAAAAAAAAAATAAATGCTAACATGAATCAATCCCAAATCGCAACTTAACCTTTCAATCACAATCTGATTAATTTAAGAGGTGTCGTAGAGAGCGCGTGACGAAAAAAGCTTTCAAGCGATTGACAGCACCGAGGGCGTTCCTGTAACTCAACGCTTTTTGAAGATTGTCGGGTGAATATAATGTGTAAGAGGCACACACGCTGGCACAAAGTGTTTTGGGTATTGTACATTCGCTCGTTACTGGTTATTTGACAATTTAACCCAAAGCCCATCTAACATCTTCAAGTCGTATTGAAAAATATATCTTGATATTTTTCATTATTTTGGTTTGATCGACAATATGCCACCTCATATATTATAATTCTTGTAGCGAGATTCTTTCGTGAATATACCTGTGATCCGTATTGAGTTTTTTTCTTCCCTTCGTTTTTTTTACTACATCTTGAATACTGGCAATTTGTTAAATTCTCCTTTGGTTTTATAAGAACTTTCTGTATGTGAACCGACCGACAACATTGCTCTTAAATGATGGATTTGTTGTATCTGACTTTGAAAAGAGTTGGCGGAATAGCCCCAAGAAATAAAGTACATGTCCCTGACAATAAGGAGCCAATCAGTCGTTATTTAGTTAATATCTTGGACTTTAATGATTTTTATGCGAAATACATGCTTACCAAAAATTTGACCTTGTACCCTTGAAGAAGTGAAGGACAGTGGTCTACCGAGGAAGGCAACCAGAGGAGGGCAAATTTCCAAGTCGTCCCGCCAGAGGGGGCCAAATTCGTAAAATAGTCCCGGCGATTTGCTCTATTAAGTCTGAATTTGACAATTTCATTAAAAAAAATAAAAAATTGACAAAGTTTACTTTAATTTTTGCCACAATTTAGCCTGAAATTGGTTGAAAATGCCAAGAAAAGGGGGTGAAAATGCATATTTGGTTCATATCGTCCCGCTTTTTCGAGCCAGAGGGGGCAACTTGCCACCCTGCCCCCCCTGGTCGGTCGCCAAGGAGTGAAAGGAAGGGAAACAAGGCACGAAAAGACGACAAGTTTCGTAGAATGTGATACTGTGAAGGCACTATCAGTGAATTGCTCAACAGAAAATCGACGAAAATTATCAAAAATCAGTTTTTGCAGTTCGTAACAAGTTTATAGGTATCCTACCATAACCTCAAGTTATAGGACCAAAGCAACCTAAAAGGATAAAATCGGATATTTAGTCATTACTGTCCCGTACGGACACTTACTACAACACGTAAAATTCAATTAATTTCAAAAACAAATTTTCCTTAAAAAAATAAATAAACTTATGGAATCTGCCGACTTATCTTCACTTTAACTATAAACTTTAGAAATCGGCCGATCCAAGGTTTCTTGAGAAGTGGGGCTATACCTGGACGCAGATACTACTGTGGGTTGTGGAACAGCACCACAACCAATGGAACATCTCTTGGGGCCCCATGGGAGCAACAATGACACAAACAAGGACCTTGCGAATTTCAGCGAAGCAGCCAGACCATCTCTGGCTGGATCAATTTGAGAACCCACTGTGTTGGACACGATAAGAAGAAGAATCTATAACTGCAAATTTAAAATATTTGGATTCTTTCGGGTGGACCACTGCATGATATAGGTCTTTAATTAAATAAATACGAAATTTAATTGGGTTGCAATTGAGTATTATTACACACTATAAAAGTTCAATTTTGCAGTAATTAAGTTTTTTTTGCAATACTTTCGCGTGCGTAAAATAGTAACAAAGTTGCGTGGATATATGGCTGGCGTTACTCAGGAGCCAGCTATTGGTGTTTTCATGTCTCATCAGTCGCATAAAACTGTCGTTTTCCTTAAAAATGTAAAATTAACCGAGTAGAGAGGGTTCATTTTGCTAGTTGAACATGATTTGATTTCATGACCTGCAGAGTTTAATTGGTACGCGTGCGGTGTTATATCAATCGCTTGCTCGGATTCGGTACAATACCAATTACACGCGGATGCTTATTCTATTGATAACACACCCGCTATACCTCACAGCGTGGGAGGAACGTAGGGGGGGGGGGGGGGGGGTGGGGGGGGGGGGGGGGGGGGCGGGGGGGGGGTGGGGGGGGGGGGCGGGGGGGGGGGGGGAGAGACGGAAAGAAAAAAAATTGAAAGCCAAAGTCAAAATCATGAAGAAAAAAATATTGGCGGAGATGTTAGAATTATTTTCTATAGACCAACTCTCTCTGTGCCGTCCCAAATGACTTGTTCTTTTTTTATTCGTGCTAAACCCGTGGCGTTGATGAAAGCAGCTCCCGGCCTGCCACGCGAGAGCTTTTGAAAAAGGATGTTTTTAATCATCGCTAAAAGTCTCCGTAGCTTTTGGTCTTGTTTTCTGCCTTTGTTGTTCGTTTTATATATGCTCGCATCTTGTAACTTGTACACTAGCTGTATTCTTAAGAGTGTCAATTTCTTTTTTTTTTTTTTTTTTTTTTTTTTTTTAATTTTTTAGGTTTTTTCTTTTTTTAAAATGTTAATTGAAATACTTTGACCGCAGTTGATAGAATGAACTTCGTGCCCAATGAAGATGTTGTAATTGCCCTTGTTCATTACGAACGATTTTTTAAAATTGAATAAATATGAAATTTAATTAGAGCGTTTCAAGTTCCTCCCACTGAATAGGGAACCAATTTTAAATCCATCTATTACACACTAGACGTTGATGTAGACTTAAAAGCTTTTTTGTTTTATTGCGAATAGTCATCTTGGTGGGTCTGTTATTCTCTGTCGTTATACCGCAATGAATTTCAAACCCTTCTACGTATAACTCCCAAAACTGTCGTTACTTTGACATTCAGTTGTTTTAATGGGCTGAATTGTGTTTGCATAAACAGATAGAAACAAGTGATTAAAGATGTTTTGGCATTGATACTTTAACTTTTAATGCTTCAACATATAGGGTGACCCAAATGCAAGCCATGATTACGTAATGTGATATTGTAATGGATTGCATCTGCACCTGTTTCGTAGAGCTAGACTTGCAATAAAGTGTAAGAAATTAATATTGAAGGATCCCCATCCAATTTCACTTATAAAAGTGTTTTTTATGACAGATTAGGAAGATTTACAGAAGGAAGTTGTTCCGGATAAGGAAGGTTTACTGATAAGGAAGGGTTTTACTGATAAGGAATTAAAGTTTTACAGATAAAGATTTGCAGATAAGGAAGGTTTTACAGATAGAGAAGGTTTTAGTGATAAACGGTTTTACTGATAAGGAAGGTTTACTGATAAGGAAGGTTTACAGATAAGGAAGGTTTTACAGATAGTATGCCTAAGGTTTACAGATGAAGGATTTACAGATGAGGAAGGTTTTAAAGATAAGGAAGGTTTACAGATAAGGAAGGTTTTACAGATAAGGAAGGTTACAGATAAGGAAGGTTTACAGATAAGGAAGGTTTTACAGATAAGGAAGGTTTTACAGATAAGGAGGATTTTACAGATAAGGGAGGTTTAGGCGGTTTTAGTGATAAACGGTTTTACTGATAAGGAAGGTTTACAGATAAGAAAGTTTTACAGATGAAGGTTTACAGATGAAGGATTTACAGATGAGGAAGGTTTGAAGATAAGGGAGGTTTACAGATAAGGAAGGTTTACAGATAAGGAAGGTTTACAGATAAGGAAGGTTTACAGATGAGAAAGGAATGTTTACAGATAAGGAGGATTTTACAGATAAGGGAGGTTTTAGTGATAAACGGTTTTACTGATAAGGAAGGTTTACAGATAAGAAAGTTTTACAGATGAAGGTTTAAAGATGAAGGATTTACAGATGAGAAAGGGTTTGCACTTTGCAGATAAGAATGTTTACAGATAAGGAGGATTTTACAGATAAGGAAGGTTTACTGATAAGGAAGGTTTACAGATAAGGAAGGTTTTACAGATAAGGAAGGTTTACAGATAAGAAAGTTTTACAGATGAAGGTTTAAAGATGAAGGATTTACAGATGAGAAAGGGTTTGCACTTTGCAGATAAGAATGTTTACAGATAAGGAAGGTTTTACAGATAGTAAGGTGGACAGATGAGGAAGGTTCTACAGATAAGCAAGGTTTGTAGATGGAAAATTTTACAGATAAGGAAGTTTTACAGATGAAGGTTTACAGATGAGGAAGGTTTTAAAGATAAGGAAGGTTTACAGATAAGGAAGGTTTACAGATAAGGAAGGTTTTACAGATAAGGAAGGTTTACTGATAAGGAAGGTTTTACAGATAAGGAAGGTTTACACGTTCATAACTTTTTAAACAGTGCCAAAATCTCGATATTTGGGAAAACCTGAGTCAGGGGAAAACTGAGGGCGTTTCTTACCAGAATGGCGGATCATTGCTTCAACACTCTGAAAAGTTTACCCTAGAACCCTTTTATACGTTTTGGGCAACCGTTGCACACAATGGTTTAAGAACTATAAACAAAATCGGATAGTTTAAAAAATGGTGTTTATGGGTTTAAAAAAACCCAGTGTTTTATGTTGTTGTTTCTTTAATATTAAAAATGCCAATTATTATTAACACATTTTTATTGGATGGTATTTTGTTTTCACTGCAAGTGGTCCAAATAAATTTTGACTACTTCTGCTCACCATACACAGGCACCAATAAATGAGGTTTGATCCCTTTATTAATCGACGCATTTCGTATAAAAAATCATACCTTTCATCAGAGAAGATGTATAAAACAAACTTATTCCTGATCCTTAACCATGTTAACGAATCAAACTCGACTCTGCATGATTATCGTAATGGGCGTTAGGGCAGAAAAAAATCATAAAAGAGGAAAAGAGTTGCCTAAAACGTCCTTCCCTCCACAAACTTGAATGACAATCAATTTGAATAATATAGGCATTCACACTCTGTTATGGTTTGTATGCAGACTACGGTCGATCACATATACGTCTTCATAAATTTCCTCTCTCCCCGGCCTCTCTCAGATTAAAAAAAGGATAAAAAGTGTACAAAGATTTTATATTGGCATTATTGAACCAACATTGAAAACGCGTCTATACAATAGAAACGCCTGCACGTGTGCTGGTACTAATTGGCGAGCGGCGAGCCCTGGTGTCAGTACATAGTTTTCTGTCCATTCACTTCTAATCAGCCGAGTAATTTCAACCAGATTCAAAAAAGAGCGTTTCAAGAAAAACCCAGCGGAATAGTGAAATGATCACTATGGCACGCTCCACGTATCAAATCATGGCGAGTTTTCCCGCGCATGTCGAGTTTCACGCGCTGTGTATCGAGTTTTCCTCGCCATATGTCGAGTGTGCAGCGTTATATGTCGAGTTAAAAAAAAAAAAAAAAAAAATGGTACTAATTGGCGAGCGGCGAGCCCTGGTGTCAGTACATAGTTTTCTGTCCATTCACTTCTAATCAGCCGAGTAATTTCAACCAGATTCAAAAAGAGCGTTTCAAGAAAAACCAGTGGAAATAGTGAAAATGATCACTTAGGAGGCCACCACGCACGCGGCTCCCAAAAGGATGCGAATCAACAAGTAAGCAAGGAAAAAATGGGTCTTCCCGCCTCTTATAATCAATTGAATTTGAAGAAATCTAAAATTTAAAAATCGTGAGCCTGCAAGTAAGTGAAAAGAAAAGGGCACGCTCTGTAGTTTTGGAATTTGATGATTTTTGTGCACGTCTGAGTCGGACAGTAAAATGGACTGGAAGCGTGGGCGTGATTCGGTAAAAATAAGAAATTACCCCAAATTTCCCGCCAAAAAAATGAGGACATGTAGGCCAGAGACAATTTTGTATAAAGTCGGGTCTATTCTATGCACTACACGCTCTGTGCAATATATCTTATGTATTATGGATGCACTCTGGCTTCCGTTTCGCCCCGGCAAATCGCCTCAAGCGGGAGAGTAGATGTTACCCACTTACCCGCTGCCTTCGGCGTACGACGATTTCGGTCCCAGCCCCCCTTGCCCGTGAACGATTCGTGATACAGAGGGGATTTTGGTTAGTGTTCATATTAAGCTCGAAACTCGGGCAGTGTGCAGTTTTATTTTGCTAAATTAGGTGGCATTTGCAAGTATTGTAGATTGTTGGGAACAGGAACAACGGCGTCGATTCGAATTGATGTTCAGAAAGCTACAAGCGGTTAATCTTTACTTTGAATCTTATGGAATCGAACACTATTAAATCTGCAAACGTGTCTATATATTTTTAAATTTTAGTGTACTGATTTCCTTTTATGTGGTGTCTTCTTTCTGCAGAATATATGATTGATATATTGGAATAAGAAAAATATTTATGAATCAAAATAATATTTAAAAGAAAAGAGATATATATAATATGCATTTAGGCCATATCCATATAGATTACTACTTCATATGCCCATGTTATACGGCTTCTCTGTCTGTCTGTCTGTCTCTCTCTTCATCCCTCAGCTCTTTCTCTGGCCTCCTGACTCCCTTATGGCAACCTCTTTCCCTCCCCCTCAACTCTCTCATCAGCTATCTTATCTGTTTATCTCGACTTCCTCGATTTTTCTCTCTCCCCTCCCTTCTCTCTCCCTCTCTCTCTCTCTCTTCCTCCTCTCCCTCTCTCTCTGCTCTCTTTCTCTCACTAGACAGTGTCAGCGGGAGGGGTCAGGGAAGCATCGCAAGTGGGGAACATTGTCAAAATAGGGGATAAATATAGAGTAGGTCTACAGGGGTGAAAATGAAATGAACAAGGTGTTGTTTTTTGAATGTCTCCATGTTAAGGTTGTATCATTCTAAAAAAATAAGGATTAAAAAGATATAGTCTTGTTTAGTTCGGACCTTTAGAGTATTCAAGGTCACGCGGCTGGGAGTAAAACAGATTATTCATGTTCGATTGGTGTTGAAATTGTGTAAAAAGCTTGCTCTGGTCATACGTGGCAACAGAAAATAGCATTTAACTTCTTGTGTGTGACAGCTCCACAATTTTGAAATTATTGTTTTTCAAATCCCTTAAGCGACATAATGGCATAAAAAATAGTCAGACATAATTAACAGACCCTTTCTGAAATCACTTCCACAAGCTTGAAAACAATTTGGATGTTGGATGTTTACATTCTGTAAAAACAGTAAAAACAGGAAAAGTTCCAGAGGGGGAGGTGGCAGTTCGTGGCAATTTCTGGAAAAAGGATGCTGACATTACTGCCAGCATTTACCATTCTTGAAAAGCATGCTGTCATCAGCTCACAGACCATTGCTATTGTATATGTGCTAATCCCGGCTAATCCATCTTTCACTTGCCAGATCAATATCTCACTACAAGCCTAAAAGTAACAAATGCCTAATCCTGGTCCTGAATGCTTTTGAATTGGTGGTCACAAACATGTTAGATACCCTGTAAATTCCGTCAGGGATTCAACAGCCCTTGGTTTTCTGTTCCAGAAATTGCCACGAACTGCCACCTTCCCCTCTGGAACTCTTCCTGTTTTTACTGTTTTTACAGAATTGTAACATCCAAATTGTTTTCAAACTTGTGGAATGATTTCAGTAAGTGTCCTTTTCATTATGTCTGAATGATTTTTTATGCCCTTATGTCGCTTTAAGACCATGTAGAACCCTTAATTTGTTACGTTTTTGCCCCGTGACTTGTTATGCAATTAATATCACACATTGAAAATTACGGTAACTCGGACAATTTGACACCAGATTCATAAAATCGGAACATATACCTTTAAAAAATTCCTTAATTATTATAACGAGACCAATGCATTGGTACACATTGTAACCAATTTTGACCTGCGTTCAACTTACTACCCTGTCTTAATTTTACCACCACCGTCTTTTTACAAAATTACCACAATCCCAGAGGTTGCCTTTAAAATTCCGATCGCAAATCCTTCAAACTAGAGAAAACATCTTAACCTTATTCCCCAAACTTCGAGAATAAGGGGTTTCTCATTTTTTACCCTATTCGCTGGTCTAAACATACATAAACAACATGTTTAACATGGCAGTAAAAAACCTATGTTCAGAATAAAAAAGCATTAAAATAGTTAATATTTTTTTGGGTCAACTATTTGCTTGGGTTTTGCAAAGAGGGATAACACAGGCTTTTCATTGGACTATGGAGAAGAATTTATTCATATTCTTGCTGAGATACGTAAATGTCCATGGTCCAATTGCTATTAGCCTTGTCCCCAGAAGCCCAAGACTTTTACCGGAAGTTGGTCAACAGTTTGGTATAAGAAGAAAGCCTACTATTTTTCTCCTGTACCCTGTGAAATCTTAGAGCCACAGGATGTTTGATTTGGAAGGTATGGGCGAAAATGTGCCCATGGTGGTCGACCAATATTAATTCCACACAATAAATACTCTATAGGTCTTACAAAATCACGTTTTTAGCTTCTCACATCAAACGGATTCAAATACGGTGCGAAACTTTACAGATGGGGTTTGTGAATGAAGGCCAATAATCAATGATAGAGTTTCATATCCTGAAATCGGGTCATCACCCTCTAAACATCTTATTTGGCCATTTTGAGCCACATCAAAAGCGCATCGTTTACGAGAGTAACGTGTCGTCAGAAATGCTTTTGATAAAAATATTTTACACCAAATTATTGTCAAACACTAGAAGGTGGGAGAATAAAAATAATAACCACTTTTTTTAAAAAATTAATATCCCCGAGATTACAAGAGAAAATGCTGAGTGAAAAAATGTTCGATGTCCCAAATAAGAAGTCAAGATGGCTGGTGTAAGCCGACCAGTTTACTTTGGATCAGCAAGCTTTCATGGGGTTACATACAAACGAAACTAACAAGTGTAATTTATTTTTTTAACTTATAATTACACATTATTTACAAAAAATGATCAGCTTAGGTTTTTCCACTATTTATGGACGCTGCGATATGGGGACGCTGTTATTTGTGCAAGATAAATTACCTTATATAGAGATTGTAAACAAAAATATCTGAGGCAATTAATTATTTCATGAACTGAGACATTTATATGGACTGACTTTCAAAAACCGACTCTTAATTGATTGAAACGAGGGAAGTTATTTGTTAACAAATTTTGCCTTCTAATTATCTTACACAATGACCGTTTATAAAAACTGAATGTTTTGGTCAAGAAGAAATCAACACCTACTGAAATTACATGTGTGAAATGTATTGATTTCATGAGTATTGTATACGTCGGTGTCAGTCCGCATTGTATGGCTAAAGTGGCCAAACAGAATTTTTAGTCTCTTCGCAAATTGACAGTTTCTGAATCCAAAGTCCAAAAGGCTCCAAATGACAAAATCTTGTGATAGCCTGTTTATCCCTGCTAAACAACCACGTAACATTTCAAGCAAAAATAAGCGTTTAACATTTCAAGAAAATTTTCCTGAATATAGGTTTTATGACATATCTCTGTTACGTTGAATTTGGGTAACGTTTGTATATACAGGGTGAGACAAAAAATGTCCCAGATTGTGTCCACCATTTTGAATGTTCAAGTAAACATATATAATGTTAAGAGGAACATCAGAGTCCAGAGGAAAAATCGGGCCAATTTATTGGACTGCAGAATAAATGTGACGCGGGGGGGGTGTTATTTAACCTCACCAAATTCAGTCACAGTTTACCAGCGATGCCTGCTTAACGTTTCTTCATCACTCATAACAATCATTTGAAAAATAAGTAACTTAACATATATATCAGTTTCTTGTGGAGTTGAATGAATCTTACCATATGAAGGAACAGATATCGATGACAACCTCTTTATAGGTTATTATAGGTTTAAAGTATCGTCTATATTTGTAGACCAAAATATACCACATTTTGAGAAAAGTGTTTAAAATAAAACTTACCATTATCACTGGCTTTTTACAAATTTTAAGATACCACTTTATTTGACGTAAACATAGATATATCCTTATTAATATCATAATTTGGGGAGTCATTTGCTTAGTTGGCCGCCGTGCATTCAAATGGGAATCCGTGGGGGAAAGCTGATTACCTGATTCAAATCTGTAAGCTCGGCCTATACTTAACCGATTGGAATTATCTTTGCAGCAAATTAAAGATAATGAAGTAGGCTTTCCGGTGATACCACATATGTTATTTAAAAATTCAAGTCAAAATGGCGGACACAATCAGCGTCATTTTTTTTACTTACCCTGTACAAGTCCCAAGTACGCAAATGAGGTATTACAATTGATTCCGTCATAAACCTGTGCTTTTGCGTTAAGGGTGTCCGAATTCTTAAGTGTGTCAGAAAAAGGTGTGTCAGATGGGTCAGGTTACGGAAACTCCCATCGTTTTTTCGTTCACTTTTCTGTTCTTCTTGCAAAACACCCCGCCCTTGTCTCATTATAGACCATATTCGACTTCTGATCGGTGCAAAATGAAAGTGCCAAAAAATCTTGACTTAGTTCATTTTTCTTCTGTTTTCTTGCAGTCTCGAGACTTATGAATCCGTCCTCGACAATGAATATGAACATAAATATGAACATGAACATGAATATGCAAATGAACATGAACATGTCATCATGCATGAAAATATCTGTGATGCATAAAATTAATTTGAAAAGTTGGTAATTGTTATGTTAAATTGAACATTATGAAACATAATGCTTTATTTTCTTGAATGATCAAAAAATCATTTGCATGCATGACAATTTTTTAATTTATCAAATAAGACCCTTTTCGTGACAAATTAATGTTTTCAGTGCACCTGATCAGCGTCATTTGCCATCATCATCATAATCATCATCACTTACAGGGCACCACAGGAAAAGGACCACAGGGTTAAACCAATCACCAAATTACCATCACACATTACGTCACAGCAATCTATCACCATCACATCAAACCTACTCATCACCATTACATCACATGATCAACGCGATCTTTTCATATAATGATCATCTCCACACATCTCACGGAGATCGTTTTAGGAATTGCTGGGGGGTCTTAAAAACAAACAGGCCAAACAATTGGTGAGTAGCGATTTTATAACCTTTAGTATAAAGCAGTTGCCAAACTGTGATATGCCATCATCATGATATATCGATCACGTCAGTGATTGGCATGACTAATGGTATTAAGAAGCAGTTTGATATCTTTTGATGGCACTTGATGGCGTTAACATCCTTCGAACCAACATTGTGACATCTGACTCAAACGATATAAGGCATGTTTTCCCAAAATTAAAAGGTTTTGTAGAATAGTGTCATATTTAATATTTAATAAACTAAATACAATAATGTGCCAATAGGCCAAAAACCTGACGTGTGCACATTAGTGAAAATCTGTATTATTAACTTTCAAGAAAAATTAATATTTCCTAACAAACCAAAACAAAGCGATGCATGGGGGGAGTATCAAGATAAAGGGGGGGACCAATAAAAGTTATTTTCTTTCTTCTTCTGAAAATAATAATCAAGAACCTTTAAAATCTTTGAAGTTCTTTTGCTATTTGTCAAGAACTTTTTGTTTAAGAACCTTTTTCAATAGATGTACCCTGTAGGGTATAATATCAAGAATAACGTGGATGTGTTTAAAGTGATTGATAAATTGGCAAATAATAGTATATCAAATAGAATTTTTTAGAATCTACATGCACTTTTGGGTGTCCGATTTTCGACTTCTTTGTGTTCTTTTAGTTTCTATTTGGATCTTGACTATCAGTATTATTTTGTTGTCTTTTAAAAATTTGATATCCGTATTTTTTTGTCATCGTCGTCGGTCCATTATAATCATCATCATCGTCGACGTCGTCGGGTCGATCAATCTCACTTTCACGCTTTTTTTTCAAGACATGAACAACGTACAGCTGTTTTATAAACTAATAATTTATAAAATTCCTCACCTCACGATCGTGAGTGATAGGAAAAAAATTTACAAAAGAAAAAAAGAACTTCTGTTTAATGCTATACACAAAGCAATTTCCTCCCACATGGTCGTAAATTTTCTATCACATTCGATTATAAATCACAATTTTTGAAGTGAGCATGAAAAATACATAGTTTGGCGGCCCAGTGGGATAGTAGCGTAGCCACTAAATTGGAAACGTGAAACGCGAACTGAAGGGGAAAATAATAACTCACATCATCATATACAGAAAACGAGACATACAAAGTCAAAAAATGGTTATACAAATTTACGTTCAGTTTTTTTCTTCTTCTTCTTCTTCTTTTAGAGTATGAGCTCCCTTCATTTTATTTGATCTCATAAATATCCATCTTCGCATTAACTCATGAACGGTACTATCACTTTACATAACGGATTAGACACTTTTCAGCATCTTCTTGACAGCTTTACCGGAATATCTTAGGGGCACAAGTTACTTCAAGGGAAAAGATAAATGGGGGAACACATGCACACAATGCGGTGGGCATCACTTCCACTTACAATAAGTAGCATGATTACACCATCCAATCAACGTACGTCACATGGGCGTGTTCGCCAAATCGATGTTTAACATCAGACCCGTCTGTAATAAATCCAAAAAATCGGTCGTGATTTGTTGCCCGTCTTATGTATGGACACGCCTATCCAACTCGGCTTCACAACTCATTGGGTAGCACAGCTTTCTTCTCGCCAAGGTTTTTAGAAGCGCCATCTCAAAAAGTATACCCGCTGGGCATAGCCTAAATAGCCTTAACAAGTAGTGTGAGTAATCCAGGGGGACCAGTGGAGTTGGTCATAAGTCTACGTGTCAGTGTCGTATTAGGGGGGATTATACTGTCTAAAACAAACAAGGGAGCTGAGCTAACATAAAAACCGGACTTGATCCGTTCTGCCAATTACAACCATCCATCAAGCCCGCGCAGGAATTGTAGTGGGTGCTGGCAATTGAATCACATTAAAACCGTACGCACAAAGTGGCCGTCCGCCGCCGTCCCTAGAACCGCGCGGTGCAATGAACATGTCACTGAGGGCCCGAAAAAAACAAGTTCCAAAACACCAGATTTTTTCCGATGCCCTGATATCTTGAGGTCCGTTAGAGTAAAGCCTACAGAAGTTCCCTATGCCTAGAAGCCTCGGGCAATTTTTCATCAATCACCATCACAACATCACACGCGCACAGTAGGCAATCAATGCCGCGAATGTCGGCGTAGGAAGATAGCTGTACTAAACAACACTATCGCAGTCCATCAGGGAGCCGAGCACCAAGACTTTCCCTGTGAGCACCCGTCTCATAATGATGCATGTATTAACCACAACGTTCCCATCCGCCACGTGGAACCACTTCCTGCAATGGCTCCGTTGGGGAACTTTCTCCCTACAAGACCACGTAAGACAGTCAGAGCTATGCGAGTTGGAGGGATTCGAGCGAATATCAGATCCACCAAGATTTTCAAGTAAGTAGCGCTTATTTCAATTTCATTCAATCTTTTTACACTCAGGTAAAATCACATTGTAAAAAGTAAAAAAACACAACGAGAGTTCATTGGCTTATAAGTGTGTATCCGCCAAGACTAAGTGGTGGAAATTATAGTTGCTAATGTCAAATAAATAATCACTGAACTTTCAAACTTTGTGACCCCTATTCATTTTTTAAAAAAAATTAATTAAAAAAAAAAAACTTTAAAAACCCGCTGCAGTTAAAAGTCCTATGAATTTGGACAAAATGAAATTGTAGGCATATCATAAAAAGTGACCGTGCGAAAAAAAAAAAAAAACTTTTGAATTACTTCGACACAACTGAGAGCTTTTTGAATTTTGGAAGAGGTAGACAAGGGGTTAAGACTTATCACAATTGCTCATCTACTTCTTGACGATGATGATATAAAGAGGAGTTGAGAAGTTGCGAAGTTTAAGAACCCTCCCTCCCACTTCAATTATGTAGGTCTACTCCGAGAATTAGTTAAAGGATGTTACATCAGTACTTTCCAAGTTGACAAATAATAGCATGATCATATAAGCAAAATCTTATTAAGCATGAAATGGGATCTATTGGTAGATACTTCTTCGGAAAATTGGTAATAATTTTCAATCTGAAATTTACCCCATTGTCTTTTGGTTTTCTAGCATATACGTTTCAACTTAAAAAAATTTAATTATCCCCGTTTTATTAAAATAAAACTTGCATTATTCTCGACCTAATTTAACTTACTTAGTTTGGCAAGTTAACTTTCATGTTCACTTTCTTTTAAACAATGTTTGGTCTTATGTGCTTGATTTGTTGAGTTTTTTTTTTTTAAAAGTAATTTTAAATTTTGCATCAAAGTCCCACATCATCCGTATTAATTTTCTGTTTGTATATCTTTTTCCATGAAAACGTGTGGGCTGTTAATTGTTTATCACATATGTTTATAAAGTTGTTTCAGTGAATCTTATCAAGCAATGAAAAATTAGCAAGAAAATAGAAGAAATGAACTCAAAGCAAGAATAAAAGCAAGATTAACACGGAAATCATTGGGAAACTTTTCACAATTTTAATGGCCATTTTTCAACCAAAATAAAAATCGATACGAAAACCTTCAAGAGCAATTTTAAACACATGTACCTATCAAACGTGACATTGAAAACGTTTGAAGGGGACATTGTTTTTGGGGTTGTCACTTTCTGTTCTTCTCTTGCAACACCCCGCCCTTGTCTCAATTATAGACATATTCGGGCTGGTCGCGGTGCAGAAATGAAAGTGCCAAAATCTTGACTATTTTCATTTTGCTTCTGTTCTCTGTGCAGTCTTCGAAGGCGTTGATCCGTCCTCCGACAATGGAATATGAACATGAATATGAAGCATGAACATGATGTGGCAAATTAGCCAAGAAATGAACACATGTCATCTTTAGGCTCTGTTGAAGCGGGGACCTGATCCCAAGCCATGCTACCAACAACGCAAACGACGAAGAGACGGTGCTATTCCTCCAGCTCATCCTGTAAGAAGTTGGAACGGCGGTTCGAAAAAGCAACAGAAGTACCTTTCCGCTCCTGAGAGGGAACACCTTGCAAGTCTTTATCAACCTAACCCCGACGCAAGTCAAGATATGGTTCCAAAATCATCGCTACAAGATGAAGCGACAAGCTAAGGAAAGAATTGGCGGAGAACAATAATCTTTGTCACCAGTCGCCAAGGAGAGTTGCCGTGGCAGTTTAGGTCAAGGACGTAAGCCTGCAGCGGTTCGAATAACGGTAACGGTAATGGGGTCACATGATAGTGCTTCGTGGGCCGCAACGTGTGACAGACTGACCTTGTAAAGACAGAACGACAAGGGTTCGTCAAGTGAGCGGGGTTCGACGATTCCGACGTCAATCAGAACAGACGGTACCAAGGACGAAACCAAAAAAAAAAAAACTAAACAGCGGCTACGACGACCGTCCCCCAGCAAACCCCATCCCCAACGCGGGGAGGGTAATACCAACCCAGCCCAAACCCGACCTAGTACATGTGAACTTCACAACCCGTGTAGGCACAAGTTAACGGGTGAAACATGACTCTTACCCCTCACCTCATCCCTCACCTCATCGCCTCACCACCCACCACCACCACAACATCACCCAAGGGAACCCTCATATGAACTCCTATCCATGAACGGTATGGGGTGAAAAATATGGGTAACCAAAGCGCGTCCCATTGGTATATACTTACGGGTAGCATATGAAGGACGATGGTGACAAAGTGAATAAAGTTCGTGAATTCGCACGGGGGAACCTAGAATTGGACTGTTTATTGAAACGCCTACAATGGTTGCAAAACTCATAATTAACTATAAAGACATACATGGAACTCGACAAGAATTTATTGTTGTTAGCCCCTAAATTTAGAACAAGGGTTAATGACAATACAGGTTGTCTACATTTTGTTACAAACTTGACGGTTGCCATTGGTAATACGTCAACCTGGATGTGTGAACTCGCTACATACAACTTTCAACTTTTTCAGGCGGTTAAGAGATTGTAAATACTTGTTAATTAAGGTTAATCGTCTGAAAAGTGTTAACCTGAAGACTTGAAAGAGGCTCGTCATGGTGGAAGTTGAAGACGGGTCATTTTTTAAAATCAAAACTGTTACACTATTGAAAGAGTGATATATTTTTACACTTTTTACTCCATAATTAATATTCTGGTCTACATCGTTGTTAATTTGTGTAATATTAACCAATTTTTAGACTGGGTGTTTACGTCTTTATTTTTTGTTAAAATGTTGTGTCGGAACATGAGACAAAGTTTTATAAAGTCTCTCATCAATTAATACTCAAACTTAAGGGAGAGAAGAAAAGATATGTCAATGGTGTATAAGAAGTCTCTATACGTTCTCATTGCCTTGCAAGACCCGTTGTGGGCCCATGTATCTGCATTGCGAAATTCCACACCCGACTGTCAACAGTTGCAGAAACAATCCAGGTCAAATTGTGGAGCTAAACGGTCTATTTTACATAAACATATACCTACCGTAGGTACCCTTCGCCAACTGGAACATATTACACTGCACGGCTTTGTATTTTGTCCACCTATACTTACCACCTACCTCCAGTTATTTTAATAGTTAGTTTTCTCTCAACATTATCTCTATGTGTATCCTCAGGCAAACCATCATAATTGCACCCCAGGAAAAGAATCGGACCCCATCATACCAGGTTAGGGGTTTTTAGAAGGAGGTGGTGGAATGTTTATCCAGCCTAGTCCCTATATAAATATAAATTCTATAGGGTGGGCGCCCTGTCTTAGAAAATTTTCAATTTTTTGTAGGCCCATATTGAGAAAATGCATGAGGGGGGTTCACAATGTCAATCAGTCCACATATATAAGCAAAGGCGATCACAAATCAGTGGTTTTCCGAGTTGGTTGTCCAAATTTGTGAAAAGAGGGGTTTAAACAAGGTGTTCAATGGAAAAATAATAAATCGGCTGTAATACAATATAAGAGGGCAAATTGACAAACGGGGGTTGTGATAGGAGATAGTCCTTCATGCAAGTTTATCACGAAACCACCCCCTCTAATTCTCTTTCACGAAGACGATCGGTTTTGGACAAAGATGTCATTGAATTAAATTTTCAATTGGAAAAATGACGAAAAGAATCGTGCGGCGCCAATATCATGCCCTGGTCAAAACAACAAAAATCCATTATCGCGGAAAATGCGAATGTCTTTACAGGGGAACTTTCTATGATTGTGCTTGTTTAAAGGAAAAGTTTCTTATTCTCTTTAACAAGGTTAGAACACTCTTCAAAAGAGTGAACAATTTCCTGATTTCCCAGATAGGATTGCTATCACAGTGAACCTAAGCCCTCGGAATGAGTTTTCCATAGAGGTACCCTTATTTAACGTATTAAGGAACATAGGCCAAAAGGTAAGGGAGTGAAGTGGTTTGTACATAAAAACTAAAATAAAAGGGGTAGGTATGGACTCTTTCCGATCATCGTATTGATCACTAGGTTATAAAACAAGGCAATCAATTAATACCAATAACAAATGGAACTAACTTCGCTCTTTCATAGATTTAAAATAGGTTAGTGACGTATATATGAAAATTCACTCTGTTGAAGCAAAATGGATTGTTCAATACTTTCTTCATTTAGAGAGCAGAAAAGTGACAGCAAAAAAAAAGTTATGATTTTTTATGCCTGTCATGCATAAAATATACGGTGAAGTACATAGGATTAACCCAGTTGTTGTATTCCTGAATAAGTGGCTGGGGGAGTGCTTCGCTTGTTGAATTGATTATGCAATAGACGGCTGTAATCGTATAACTACATAACACTGCTCTAACTTCTACTTCAGAAGCTTATGACTTGGGTGTATATTATAGCTTTTAAAAACTCGTTCACGCCATTAGTCAGGAATCACCTCATGTGTTATGGTCGCGTTTATACGAGGAGTTAGGGTACCTGTATACCCGGGGGGAACGTTGTAATGAATGTCAAATCAAGTCACAAATAAATTGGCTGCGGTACCGGTTGAGTCAAATTTGAACTTCTATCCCTATCAAGTTTGAAAACTACCACCGGCATCCACTTTTCATACATAATAGCAGGAAACTAAAAATTGCGGACACCCCGTGAAAAACTAGAACTAAAACCATTGATTTGTACTCTTAATTGTCCGCAGTTTTTCTTTTCTTTACTCAATGTGCAGGTTTGTATACACAAGAGCCTATGTACATTTTGATGGAAAACGGTCATCCCTATGTTATTATGCATGGCGTGTACGTCCAGGTATGGAATGCAACGATTATAATACAAAACAACGGCATTCAAAAAGCTGGGTATTCAAATACAGATCGCATGCGAGAATTGGGATGAGTTTTTCTTTGAAACTGTAGTGGCTTTACACACAAATGAATATGCTGTTTAACGGGCTAATGAATGGTATATGAAAATGGCCAAAAAAAAAAAAAGGGCGGGGGGGGGAAGGGAGAAACTCAATTTCGGTCATTTTTGTATATTGTTAGTCGGTCATGTTAAAAGGAATTTCCATACGACTCTAAGACGAGTGGAGACAAACCGATTATTAAGTGCATACAGCGAAAGGTCGTTTAATGATGTGTTGTCTTATCGATAGACTTTCAAAGCTAAACCCTTATGAGGTGCACGATCTTGTACCAAGGGGAAGGAACAAACTGTGATGCCGTAACTAGGGTGTGGGGAGCTTTCAGTCTTTAAATCCATTACTTCCCGAATATCAAACCTGTTTGAAAAGTAAATTTAAGATGAAATTCAGTAAAAATTATGTATCCTAATTTAAACAAAAGTAGCGTCCATACGTGTAAACGTTGACCATTGTGTTAGGACGCCATTACGGATGTGTAAATTCGAACCGCTTGCCCGAGGAAAAAAGTGGTTAGCCTTTATACTCTAAATGCAAAAGTTAATTCATTACCACTCTTAAAGTGCCTGGTCCCGTCCGACAAGAGTTGAAATTTTCAACGAACTTTTTGGTCAAATTTACTCTTGATCATTTTTAAAATTAATAAAATGTTTATCAATTTTTGTAAATATCAAGCGCGATTCATTTCAAATGTGTAAAATTTCACTTCTTTTCGGAGTAACCCTGATAGTCACTCTATAACAGATGAAATTCACTACTCATTTTGCGTTTAGAGCATACTTTGGGAGGCTGTATTTGTGATACCTCAAGAAGACAGATGATTTTTTTCTCGATAAATATGATCAGTACAATCTATTTAGGCACAGCTTATAATTTGGGGATTTGTTGAGTATTTCAAAGTTTATTTAAGTGAAAAGGACAAAAAGGGAAAAAAAAAAAAAGAAAAAGTGTTTTTTAAAAAAAAAAAAAAAAAAAAAGAGGGAAAAATCAATTTTGGGGACATGTCTTCTCAGACTCTCAAGGCAGAACATCAGAGTTTTGCAGACACCATTTTTTTTTGAGTTTCTAGTTGCTTTCTTCACTGACATCGCTTTTGAACGACGTGGTGCCATGCTGTCTATGAAGATAGCTTATTAAGATGCAGGCAATGTTGCCGTAAAAAAAGTATGTTCAATACCATGCTATAGTTTGAACGTTCAGCTGTTTATAACTGCAGACTTAATCAAGACAGTAATTCGTGTTACTGGAGACCTTAAGATATGCTAAGAACGTTTCATTAGAAGTTGGGGCCTCCCAATAGGTTCTCATAAGGTATGTTTAAAACCTGGCTTAAGTTAAGACACCAAACGACTATATTGGTCAAATATAAGTATCCTTAACAAGCAAGCACTTAGTTAGAGAACCATTATTCAAAGACTGCCATGGTCTGATGGAATCGCTAACATCGGCCTCGGTTTCTTCTTGAGCTTTGGACAGAAGAAACAATTTTTTAAGTAATCACGTACCAACAAACGACTTTTCATTTGATTTTTTTTTTTTGCCGTTATAACTTTTTTTAGGCTTTTGAGATTTTTACTATGCCGAGGACTTATAGGTGTATTAGGAGATACATTCACCAGGCATTTTAAATGGTCTGGCAGTTTCTTCATGCCCAGAATCACCCGACCAGTGCTTTTAAAAAAAAAAAAATTTTTGCATCCAACAAACAGCACAGACGAAGAATCTAAGACATATCCACACTGTTAAAATGATCTTAAATACGGCGTTTTGACTGTTAGCCGGGACCCCAACGTGCAAATAGCTGTAAAAAACGGGACTCGAAACGTGCAATGCTGTATAAAAAAAAGTATGTTTTACTGTTGGGTGAAGTCCCAGCTGCCAGTCAAATCTCCTAAGTATTTTATGACGAGTTTTAAACAGTGCGATGATGCCTGGAACAAATTATGAATCACAATTAAAACACGTCTATAATTTATTTTAAAGGAACTTTAAGGGATAAACGAGTTTTCACATAATTGTAATCTCAATATTTTTGAGATTCAATAACGTGTCACTGGGCGCACTGGTGGTACCAATGGCATTTTCACTTTGTTTTAAAGGCATGTGTCTCTCGTGTTTGGACAAAATATCATGTACAAATAAGTAGAGAAATGCACTGTATAAATATTCCATGCCGTTCATTAAATAATTGTCGATGCGCACCCAATTGACATTTGACAACGGATGGTGAAGGTAGTATAAAGTTTAAAAAACATTGTTTTAAAACTAATAATATGATTACAAGTACCTACACAAATGTTTAAATGTTTTTTACAAATAGTTTATGTGTGGGGATCATCTTTAAAGTCGGGTGTTATTTATTAGCAACGTTGTATAAGCTCAACTAATTTAAGAATGTACCAGAATGAACAAAAGGTAAAAAATCAAAAGTTTCTTAATTATACATTTTTCGTTATGAGATAAATTTTAACAGATGCCGTTTAAAATACAGACCGTTCGTTGTTTTATACTGCATATCGATACTGATGGAAAAGCCTGTAAATTACCAGCCAGGAACTGAGGAACATTAACGTGAAATTTTAAAAAAATGAGAATTTTACATGCATGATCAAAATCTGCAATATTTAAGCTTTAAAATGAACCAAGTGTTTATATAGTATCATATTTGTTCGTCAAATATGAAAAAATCGTTTTACTTAATGATTTTATGTATTTCACGCTATTATTTGAAAAAAGTCCAGGAAGGATTAACAGCATTCCACATTGAATAATTAACAGAGAAGTGCGGAGCTAATTATTGATTAAAATAAGTCATCCAAACATATAATTTTTGAAAGGTCGTGTGGCAGTGTGTGCAAAAAAGTAATGTCTAATTCACAAAATTAGTCATTTTTCAGATAAATTTAATAAGTTTAAACTGAATCCCAGCGAACAACTTCCTGGATTCACTTGACTTATGAACGTATAATCTGTTAATGATGTTCATAATTGAAACACAGAATCCCAGCGACACTTTTCCTGGATTCATATTTACTTATGAACAATAAGCTGTTAATGATGTTCGTATTCACAACTGAATCCGCGATACTCCCGGATTCAGTTTTTGACTTATGAACCTCATCTAAAAATGATGCTCATGAGTCAAACTGAATCCAGCCCCACATTTCTGGATTCAGTTTTTTACAATGAACGTATAATGCTGTTCATGATGTTCATATTGAAAACGGAATCCAGCGACCCGTTCCTGGATTCAGTTTTGACTTAGGAACATCATTGGTTAAATAAGGTTCATAAGTCAAAACTGAATCCTCTGTGATATGCTCCTGGATTCAGTTAGATTATAATGAACTTTATCAGAAAAAATCTTTTGAATTACAAAAATATTCGAAATAACATAATCAAAAGTATAATCAAGCGACATTTTCCTGGTTTTGTGTGAGCTGTGACATATTTTTATACTGATATTGATATTAGCGATTTTAACTATTCATTTAAGCCTTTTGAGATTCTGTCAACATATTTGTGCTTTCTTGGACACTATTATAGCAATAGCCTTCCAAGGAAATCACTATATTACAAGACCATCAGTGTAGATTGGAATGACTGTCTTCAGAAAATGGAGTTTAACCCTGTATAGCTTAAATTATTTTTCTAATAATTACCTGGGTGAGATCTTCAGTGTTCAACACTGGTCTTTCCACTGATGAACAGGGTTCCAGTACTGCTTTGACAGCCAGGGTTTACACCCCAACTCTTATCGAAACTGGCTCGATTACCCGCGATACAGGCGTTAATGATTCCTTCATATACATGGGATCGATGGCTTACCGTCCCTCCCCGTCCGAAGGACGGTTTATTCTCGGGGTTTGTTGTGCCAAGTCCAAATGAACCAAATGAACTGGGAGAGCAAAATACTAGTTTTATTTATTAATAGTTCTTATACAATCAATGCAGAAATTTATTACCTTATTAAATCCCTGCAAGTGCCCTGCCGGACCTTAAACCCGGGACCATCCTTTAATAAATACAGGCCAATGACGCTCTAAGGAATCACAGTTGTTTGGCGATCTCATCTACCAAGTGGTCGGAAGATGATTCCTGGTGCATGGAGGGGAGGGATCGATACTACCTATAAATGAATATGATCAACGATCAAAATTACTTTGCATTTTTTTTTAATATACACCACGGCCACGGGTATATTGTCTTAATTTTTCTGTTATTGTTTGAAACGGGGTCTTTTAAAAAGTCTTAACTATCGACATGGCCTTTCTATATTCATCTGTTTACCAAAACTCTATGGTATTTTTCTTCCCTAATCAAAAATAAATTTGCCAAAACGTATCCCCCGGGCAAATTGTGATTTTACTCCAATACCACCCTAAAAATACTTTGACGTATTAACTCAAAAAATGTACGTAAATTGTTAAATTGTGATAAGCTGGGTTGTCTTTGAGTTATTACTCACTATTATTATTTTAATAATTTTTTCTGAAAGACAACCGCTTCCCACAATTTACTGATTAAACGAGGAAATAACAGTGAAATTTACAAACTTGACGCCATGCAGTATTGAGCATGAAGCTTGTATTTTAATATGTCACTTGTCACTACTTTTTGTGAATTAATTTTTCTGCCCTTAAAAATCTAGCGTCACACTGGGAGATTTCGACTCATATCAACGTAAACGCATTGGTACCTAAGGAATAAATCTCCTTTTTTTCGAGGGACATATGCGGCGTCGTACATCCAATTGGTAGAAACCACTAGAAAAACAACTTCCAAGTGGGAGTGAATCGCTATTTCATTCTGCCCATTTTCTTTAATCTAAACTGCGCATACCTTATAATGTGACACCCAAACTTTCAATGAATAAAACCAACTGCTTTAACCCAACTTTTTTTATTATTATTAAAATCACTATTGGTTCAACAACATTTGTAACAGCGATGTATTCACATGCACAGAATGAAATGACAGTTCAATTCCATATGACGAGTCTCTTTTGGCTTCTACCAGTCAAAATATACATATTCAGGGTCCCTTGAATAAATGGGGTTTATTTCTTGAGAGCCCGTATTTGTCGTTGTTGTACACCAGTTTTGATAAGTTTGTCTTGTATATGGTACTGATTATGGATGGATGTATGTGAAAAGAGAACATTAAACTGTTCGGGTAATGATAGAAGACGAAAAGAATTTGTTCAATTTCATAGTCAATTATATGTGTGATATATACTGCAATACTGACCAAACAACGTACTGCACGGGATACATATACGCCGGTATTCTCAAAATGAGTCGAAAACTTAAAACCCGAGTTTAAGTCAGCGTTAGTCCTAAATGCATGGAATTTTATTCTTTCAACCGCAAATATGGGTTGGATTAGCCCATCCACAAGAGCAATGTTCTCATACCAGGACTGCATGGTTTGAACCCAGGTTTTAAGACTCATTTCCAGAAAACAAGCCTTAATCGCATTTCCCCTTCCCTTTGACATGTTCGAGCACCGTGCTACTGTTGGTGCCTTGGCACCAGTTTAAAGATGCGTTTCGTGATTCTAGCACCTCGTAGTTTGTGTATGGTTCACTAGATATCCCCGTGAAAAGGTTATTTCAAAAATTTTAGTCGATTCCGACCGTGCGTTTGGATGTTATGAGCAAATGTTGGTATCACGCGTATACCCATACTCCACTGTGTTGTAATTTCTGTCTGTTTACGGACAGAAAATACAGAATGACGAATTTCTTCCAGAGTAGATTTGTACGTAAGATTAGGCATAGCAGTTCATATAAAAATCTCAATTTTGTTTAGGTAAGTTGGGGGACGAGGCTGTGGATCACGAAATGCCCCTTTAAGACATGACCGTCTTCAACAATAGAAATATCAAAGAATGAAAAAACAATTCAAGGCACAAATAAATGTCCTTCAAGTCATATGGCAAAACTGGCTTCAAAGACCCGCCCGACAATGAAGTGTCTTGAATGAAAACATGACTAAGAGACGTGACATTCGATCACGTCTTGTATTATAGAGACATGACTGTCTTACATGGCTTCACGAGACAGGTCTATTGCCAAGACAACAGTTGTACAGTGTGTTGGAAGATGCTATGTGTGTTCTACAAGGTTGCAGTCGGTTGGAGGGGAGAGAGAAAGAGGGACGGGAGGGGGAATGGAAAGACAAGAAGAACAGATTTGGAAAAAAACTTCAAGGTGGATCTGGGGTGGCTCTTACCTTCTTGCTGTCTTATGTGAACCAAGTGAAGGTAAGGAAAGCCGGGAGGAAAGCACGCCCTCAATTTCACGACATTGAGAAGATGTTTGTCATAGTTGAACTCATTTTGTTTAGCTACAAGAGCGGCACAAATAGTGCATTGACTTGGTAGGGGTGTCTATCTGTGTATCTGTGATAAAAATGTAACCCTAAAGATAATTGTCTACTGCTTCCACATACGTGTAACCACATTTCAATGGAACTTGCATGGTTAATGCTCCTGGGTACTTCCCCCCAAAGCTACCCTTCGTAAAGAGTGGGTCAAGGTCATCTAGAGGTCAGAGATCATAGCCCAAAAGTGATCAAATGAGTGAAAAATTACTTGGTGTAATCCACATAGTAAAAAATTTTCATAACACTTGGATGCAATGGTGGGTTAGTGTCCCACGTGGCGATGACCTTTTCCAGGTGACCTTGGGACCCTCATGTGAGCCTCTTCCCCATTCACAAACAGCGTCGGCAGATGACACATGCGTCAGTTACGCTGTAATTTTTAATGAAAATAAAAACTCCCTCAAATTGGTTTACATAAAATATGCGCAGAATATATCTAATTAAAAGGATCACCAATCTAACAGCCGGTGTACGAGAAAGTCAAGTTTTTATCATTTTTTGTATTTTGGTTCTTAAAAAATTCTTGAATTGGTGAGTATGGACTTTTTTAGACATAATAACCTTTAGTTCCCAGAGCAAGAACAGACAGGTGCATATAGTTGTTTTATTTATGCATCAGGGTGGGATTTTATTTGACACAGGGTATTTCACGCGCGCAGTGTGCATAAATAGGCTATTCCTTACCCTCCTCGGAATACTGGAGTGAAGATACTAATGTGTTGAATAGGAAGTCAATTATTCGAACAGCAGCCTAATCATTTTACAAATCAATTCCAATTCTTATATGTTGTGAATTTTGAGTATTCTCTCAATCAACTTTCAAGAAAATTTTAATCCATCACGTCAAAGCTGAAAGAATTTTCCGAGTTAGAATTTCTCCAAACTCCTATGCCAAAGTTCATCCAGATTTGAGGAGTAAGTGCCTAACTGGAGGCAAATTTACCCGGATGTCGACGACTGAATACCTTGAATTTTTCAAAGTTCACAATTTTGGTGAGTTTGCTAATTGAATGAGGCTTGGCCAACAATGTCTGATGGCATGATGTGCTGAATCTAAGCCCAAAATCTAAAGTAGGGTCTTTGGTGAAATGACGGGAAATTAGCCAGTGAATGACCTATCTGCAGACCTCAAGTCATGTGTACATTGAGGCAGTGTAGCAAAAGTACATCATAGTTCCAATAATTGTAGGATTTGACCTAAAAAATTGACAACAGAAACAAGATTGGGTAATATACGCTGAAATAGTCAAAAAGAATATATTAAAAGTTACCAAAAATCAACCTAGTGGAAATGTAGAAATAAGGGGGCAACGTTGTACAGGGGTAAAAAATTTAAAATTGTTCGAATGATTTAAATGCTGTACCAATTTATGGGCAAAACTCCTAAGGTTTAAAAAGGTTAGTTTGCCCTATCTACGCGTTATAGTTTAGTACAATTAGGCTCATAACAGTTCAAGGTCATAATGGAGTCAATATTCATAGGAATGGACCGATTTGGATCGGACTGGTTGTGAAATGTAAATTTGTCCACTAGATAAGTAAATGTAATCGATTCTTTGTTTGAACCTTCTATATAAGGATTACAGAGGCCCTTAATGAATAGTGACATCCAATAGACCCTGTAGCCCCAGTCAAATTTGCGTTCCAATATGCAACGAATATTATAGATGGTGCAACCAGTATATTTTCGGGTTGTACCATAGAAGAAACAATTTGACACATTTTTTAAACGAACGGAATATATCTGAAAATTTACACCATTGTGACCTTGAACATAGTTTGCCTACTACAAATATTGAAACTAACCTGAGATATGGAAACTATACCTGTTTTAATCCTGGACATGTACACGAACACGGTTGCATAATTTTCGACGCGTTTGAGAATTTTCATATTTTGACCCCTGCTTTATACACCTACCCTAAAAAATTATTATGTTCCACTCCTTGAGTTTAGTAGGACTTGTGATACTGGGTTTTTAAAGGTATCTCAATACAGTTTGTTGGAATTGATTCTGTTGCAATTAGTGTTGGTTAAGGCAGCATTCATTCTATTTGGGCTGACCTAATCAATCTGAAGTCAGAACTCTAACCCTAATCCTCATGGTCAGTCATTGTTTATGCTGGGGAGATGAGGAATTCAACTTTTTTTGCAAAAAAAATGTGTTCCCCCCTTCAACTTTCATAATTCAAAAAATTTGAAATTCAATCCCCCAATGTTCTTAATTCAATTTAGAAGTTTATGGCCCTCTTCCTCTCCTTGAAATTCTCAGCTCACCCCTCTCCGCGTAACAAATTGTTTTTATATTCCCTTCAATGGGACTGGCTAACCAGCAAGCCCTTAAACAAATTTTGGTGTAAAAACGCGTCAAGTATATCACAAATGTGTCCATTAGCTCAATCGCATCTATTTATCCTAAGTAAGCGATAATAGCACTTTTTTTGGAGAGCGCCCCCATTATTTTCAAAAATTTTTGAGATTTTCCATGGTTGCATTGGTAACTAGTAAACTATTAAAACTATACCTGTGAATGGGTAAGCTCAAAAAACGTCTCTGTGGTCGCAAACGAAGGGATTTTGTAATTAAGAATAATTAAATATTGTAGATCTCTCTAATAATTATTAAACGGCTGCTGGAAGCGGCCGGGAAATAGTGCCATGTAGGTGTCTAAGCTCATCCATTAGTTGGTGTTTAATGGCCTCAGGCAAGTCAAGTTAAGAGGTCATTTTTCTTGCGGTGGCACTATTTCACATGGACAGACATAAACTTAGCTTTCCCAGCTCTGCCGTTAGCACATTCTGGGATCCCCAATTCTAATAACAAAACGTTATGATAAATATTCATTTTTGAGCATTCCCTCGTTTGGCAGATGTAGTTCCTAGACAATTACCAACTCCAACATAACTGTGCAAGATAATCAAATTTTACAAAATTGGGGGCACTCTCTTCACAAATGTTGCTGTTATTGCTTTAACATGACTACAAGCCAAATCGAAGTTTGCTTTTCCCTGATAAAATACCGTGTTTTACTACTTCCATCAACCATGTATATAAGGAACATAACCAAAAACCTAGTGAACAGTTCATGTAAATAAGTCCAGAGTGCTTTTTGTAATCATTTTTAAAAAATCTAAATTTCTATAATTTGCTAAAATGGTCATTTTAACATGAAACAAGGCGGTTCGCGAACCACAAGGTCCGCCTGCTTTCGCATATAGCTGTAAGACACAGAGCAGCAGACCAGATTGGCACACTGTACAAGTATAGTGTTCCCAAAGAAGTTGTGCAAGACATATACAGTGGAGGATTGCCGGTATCCCCCTCCCCCCAATACCCTAACAACACCCACCCCTATGGGAACACCCACCCCATCACCAACCACGCACCCCCTCCCACACCCCGCAACACCCCACTCCCTCCCCAACACCTTTGCACAGCCCCACCCCTTCCCCAACCGCCCCACAACAAACTCAGCAAGCCCCTCCAAAACATCTCCTCACCAACCCCACACCCTCACCCCACACCCCTCAACAACACCACACACCTCCCCACACAACCCCTCCACCCCCACGCCCCTCCCCAACACCAGTGCTGGGATGTCGGGAGAGGGGTAAGGGTGTGTTAGGGTTGCCAACTCCCCCTCCCCTCCCCTCCCCCCCCCCGCCGCCTTGTGCGGTCCCCCCCCTTCCCTACCCCATCCCCGCCTCGCCCCCCCTTGCCTCCACCGCTCACCCTGCGCCTCCACCGCCGCCCCGCCGCCTCCCCCCCCACCCTCAACCCCCCCCTCCCCTCCCTCCTCGCATAACCCCTCCCCGCCCCCCCCCTTCCACTCCCCACCCCCCTACCCCCCCACCTTCCCCCTCCCCCCTCCCTCCCCCCCCCGCCCCGCGGATCCGCATCCCCCCCCCCCTCCCCCCCCCACCCCTCAGCCTCGCTCCCCCGCCGCGGCGCTCCTCTCCTCCCCCCACCCGTCCCCCCCCCCATCCCCTCTGACCCCCTCCCACCGACCGCCCCCCCGCGTCCGTCTTCACCCGGCCGAGGGACCAGGACTCCACCACCTCACCACCCCTTTCCCAACACTCCCTGTTCCACTTCCACCCCGCACGCGCCCTGCTCGCTCGCCCCCTCCCCCACCCCTCCCCCTCCCTTCCCTTCTCCCCCCCGCCCTCCCCGCCCTCCTCACCCCTCCCCAACCCCACACCTCTAACACCCACCCCCTCCCCAACACCACCCCTCAAACACAACCCCACCCCCTCGCCCCAACCACCCCTCCAATCCCCACCCGCCCTCCTCAACACCTTCCCCTCAACAACAAACGCCTACGCCCCCTCCCCAACACCACCTGCAACCCCCACCCTCTCTCGCGCAACACCCCCCACCTCCCCCCCCTCCCCACCCCTCCTCAACACCAGCCTCCCCCTCCCCCAACACACCCCATCACACCCCACCCCTCTGCACAACACCCACCCCTCCCCACCACCCCGCACACCCCTCCCACCCCCCGCAACAACCCCCTCCCAAAAACGCCTCATCACACCTCAACACCCCACCCCCTCCGCAACACCCCTCAACACCCCAACCCCCTCTCCCAAGCACCCCGCAACACCCCACCCCCTCCCCACACCCCGCACCACCCCACCCCTCCCAACACCCTGCAACACCCCTCCCCAACACTGCAACACACCGCAACACCCCCCCCCCTCCGCAACAACCCCTCCCCACACCCCGCAACAACCCCACCGCCACCCTCAACACCCCTACCCCCACACCCACCCCCAGTCACCAACACCCCTCAACAATCCCCCACCCCCTCCCCAACACACCATCAACACCCCCCCCCCTCCCCAACACCCTGCCACCCCCACCGCCCATCCCCAACCACACCCCCCTCACCCACTCCATACCCCACCCACTCCCCAAAACATCCCACAACTCCCCCAACATCCCCCACACCCCCCCCTCCCCCCCCTGCCCCACCCCCCTTCACCCCCTCCCCAACCGCCTTCGGCAACAGGCCCCCCCCCAACACCCGGAACCCCCCCACCCCCCTCCCCAACACCACCGGGGGGAGGGATCCACCCCTATCACCCCTCCACACAACCCAGATTCGGCCACTCCCAACCCCCCCTCAGCTCCACCCCCCCCCCTCCTCCCCAGCGGACCCTCCCCCCACCCCCCGCCCCCAATCACACCCCCCAACCTCCTCCCCATGACACCGTCCAAACCCTCACCCCCTCCCCCCGCTCCACCCACCGGACCTCCCCACACCCTCAGCGCGTCCCCCTCCCCAACACCACTGCAACACCCCAACACCACTGCAACAACCCCCCTCCCTCTCCAACCACCCTGCCCAACATCCCCACCCCCCCCCTCCCCAACACCCCACCTCTCCCGCCCTTCAAACCCACCCCTCCCAACACAACTCTCAACACCCCACCCCCTGCCCAACACCCCTCAACACCCCTCCCCAACACCCTCAACACCCCTCCCCAACACCACCTCAACAACCCCCACCCCCCCCAACACCCACCCCCTCCCCAACACCCCCCGCCCTCCCCAACACCCTCGAATGCACCCCACCCCACCCCCCTCCCAACACACCGTCAACCTACACCCCACCGCCCCGTCAACACCCCTCCCGCAACACCCCCCCCTCAATACCCCAGCCCCCTCTTCCCACATCCCTCCCTCAGCCCACCCCACCCCCCCCCTCCCCAACACACCTCCCCATCCCCACCCCGCGTCCGCCAACACCCTTCAACACCCACCCCCTCCCCCCGCCCTTCCAACACCCCACCCCCTCCAACCCCCTTCAGCCACCCCAGATTAACCCCACCGGCCATGCTCCCCTCCCCCCACAGCCCCTCCCCACCCCCCCCAACCACCCCCACCCCCCCGGCCCCCCTTCGCCCCAAACTCAGACATCCGCGCCTACCGGCCTCCTCCAACACCAACACCTCCCACCCCCCAACCGCCTCCCCCCACTCGCACCGTCCTCCCCCCCACCCCTTCCCTCCCCGCCGCCTCCTCAGACCCCCCCTTCCACAATGCACCCCCCTCCGTCGGCCCCTCCCCCACCCCCCCTCCGCCCGAGCCCTCCCCCCCACCGTATCGGACTGGCCTCCCCATCCCCCTCCCACCCCCCGCCCTCCACACCCCTCCCCACCCCCCTCCCTCCCTCACTCCCTCCCCCCCCCACCAGTCCCTGCCCCCCACCGCCCCCCGCCCGTTCCCTCCCCCCCCCACCCCCCCTCCCCAACCCCCCCCCCCTCACCCCTCCCCGGGTCTCCCCCACCCCACCCCCTCCCCCCCCCCCCCCACCCCTTCCCCTCCCCCCACCTCCTCTCTCCCCCCTACTTCCCTCCGCCACCCCCCTCCCCTCCCTCCCCCCCTTCCCCCTCCCCCCCCCCTCGGTCCCCCTCCCACCCTTCCCCCCCCCGCCCCCCTCGCCCCTCCCCCCCCCCCTCCGCATCTCCCATCCCCCCCCCCCCCCCGGCGGCCGCCTACCCCTTTCCCCCCCACCCCCTCCGCCGTCCCCAACCCCCCCTCCCCAGCCACGTCCCCCTACCTTGCCCCATCCCCCTCCCCCCCACCCCTCTGCCCCCCCCCCCGACTCCCCGGCGCCTCCCCCCCCCCCCTCCCCCTCCCCCTCCCCCACCCTCGTGCCGATCCTCGTATACCCCCCAGTGCACCACCCTCGTCCCTCCCCCATCCCCCCCCCGCCCCGGCTCCCCTCACACCCCCCCCCCTGGCCGTCGTTAAACTCCGCCCCTCGATCCCCCGGCCCCCCTACCCCTTCCCCCCGCCCCCTTGCCCCTCCCCTCGCCCCTCCACCTCCGCGGCCTTCCCCACCTCCCGCTGCCCCCCCCCTCCCCAACACCCCACCTATCATCCATTAACACAAAATATTGCATATCCAATGTAAACTGTTTCAGCTATATCAGCAACTGCGCATATTTAATTAAGGTCAATTGGACCAAAATGCCCCTTTAATTGGCCCACATCACTTTGACCTATTATGAATTCAACAAAAGAGAATTGCCAGACTAGCTCATGTGGTGAAGAAATCTTTTTTGATTCAGGTGTAGTAGTTATTCATTCCATCAAACTGACCATTGACAACCGGAGAAAATTTGGTTGAATGGACCAAGCATTTAGCATTAAGAAATAATTGCAATTTATAAATAATCAAGAATGCCCCTTTAATTGGCCAGACATGCATTTTGACCACAATTTGATTTCACACACAGATGTTACCATATAGTAGTCTCATGTAGCGAAGGAATTTTTGCATATCCAATGTACCATTAAGCGTACAAGCAATTTCCGCATATTAATTAGATCAATTGCATCAAACAATCCCCTTTAATTGATCCACTTGCACTTTTGACCCGCAATTGTGATTCATACAAGATGTTAACGTGCATAGAAGTTCATGTAGCGAAAGAATTTTGCATACCAATGTACAATTTCAGTGAATCACCACAAACAATTATGGCATATTTAATTAGATTACAATTGTATCAAAAAATGGGCCCTCTTTAAAATAAATTAATCGTCCCAATGCCTTTGACCCATTAGATTCACCACAAGATGCATGGCCTAGTATTCTTCATGGCAGCGAAGGAATTTTTGCCTATCCTGTAACGGTTTCATAGAACAGTAATATACGCATATTTAATTAGCTCATTTGCATACCTAAGCCGCAGTATCACAATCAAGCACACACGTTCCAAATTGCAAAAAAGAAGCCCACCATATAAGGCTTTCATGCATTGAAGGAATTTTTTTCTGTATCCAATGTACCGTTTCAACATTATAGCAACTTACCTGTTTTTTGCATATTAATTAGCTCATTTTGCATACTTTAATGTGTGGCCCGAAATACGCCCGCCGAAATCTAATCAGGTTCGGAACGCTCCAGCCCGACTCCCATCCACCAAGTTACATCACATCAAATCCATACGCCTTATACGGAACTCCAGAAAACTTGTACACAAGCCTTGCGGGAAAATTTTCGTTAATTATGCAAATTATGATACTTAATTTTGCATATTTTATACACGTACGTTTTACGCCCAAAATCTAATCAGTCGAGAACTCCGTGGACCCCGCGCTTCTTTTTTCCACCAAGTTACAGTCATCATAGCCATTACGAAACTCAAGATAAATCGTACACAGCCCGTGAACACGGACGTCAAGCACACAGATAGCATGACAGACAGACTGACAGACCAGACACGACAGACAGACTACAGACGGAGACTTACAGACAGACAGACAGACATAAAAGTGATTAGTAATCCTCTGCCGAACAAAGTTCACCAGGCGAGACAAAAACATGCAAGTATCAAAGTCCAATGCCACATCCATGCGTTTAATGTATCAAGTGGAAGCTCCAGTTGGTTTACTTTAGTAATAGAGGTAAGTTAGTTTTTTTTTTTTAACTAAAGAACTGGCTTGGTTATTTCCCCGACAGTTCACAATCTCAGCTCATCTTCATACATAACACATGCAAAAAGCCGGCGATAGTGTGGCTAAAATCTTGGTAAATTACTCTCTAAATGTACACAAGTGAAAAATTCAGCTCCCCTAAAGAGTGGAAACTCTTGTAAACCACTCCAAAATGAGTGGTTTGTACTTTCTAAAAAGATCAAATTTCCCTCAAAAAGTGGTGATTTGTGAAGTGATTTTCACCCTTTTTGGCGCGGTAATTTTTAAGTAGAACCACTCATTTTAAGAATGTTTACAAGTCATTTCACTCTTTTTTAAGAGTGAAATTTTCACCTCCTTTACATTTATAGAGTTATGGATTTCACCTACCCCATCTGTGCGCCTTTTATCTCGTTCGATGTATCCACGTCTACCACTATCGCCAGGTAAACAACAGATTAATCTATTCGCCCGAATCACTGGGCTAGAGTTGGATTTGAAACCCTTTGGCATCAATATTAAATAATATAGGAAATATGAAATTCAATGTCATTTTCTGTGATTTTCTTTTCCATCCATGGTTTATACTGGAGGGGGGGGGGGGGGGGGGGGGGGGGGGGGGGGGGGGGGGGGGGGGGGGGGTGGGGGGGTGGATAGTTCCTTTTGTGATGAAGTTTAAATACCAAAAAATCTTGGAAATTTCATGAGGCAAATGACCGGTACTCATTCATCCTTTTCATGTCACCGCTAATGCTATCCACTTGGTCCCCAACACACACATACGCCGCGGGTGATTTGAGTAGCCCGCCATGCATGGATATACTTATTTTTGTGTACAGGGCCAAGGGCAAAACTATTACTTTGTTAATAATTTGGAAACTTAATCATTCTGAAGTTTGACATAATGGTGTTTGATGGGCTGACACACAACCACCCAATCTACAAATTTTTCTTTAGTAAACTGTGATGGGGCAAATTTAGGTAAAAACAACTTCCAGTGCCTAAGTGTACTAAGTGCGGCATACTAAATGACTTCCGGTAATGTACATCGTAAGCGCCCACCAAAAATGATTTGCTTAAAGGTAGCAACGAGAGATTTCATAACGGGTGTTCCCGTCAAAATGTGAATTCTGATTTGTGCACTGGTGTAAAGCTTTCTATCAACCAATCTCCCCCTCTGAGGATTATAAAGCTCAGAACTGATTCTTTGGTACCAAATTGGTGAATGTTTCTAATTTTTCCTATAGGAGCAAATACCGAAATTCAGCCCTATGTTTTATATTGGAAAGATGAGCATATACAACACCTTTTGTTTCTTTTAGTTATTTCTGTAGGGAAATAAAATGTAGGAAAATCTATTGCATGTCTAATCTATATGAAATCACTACATGTCACAGAAACTAATGGATGACTTGAAATTTCTTGTTGCACCTAAAGCGCCCTGGGAGCTAATAAAGATGATTACGGTACCTACATTTAGGTTTAACTACAGTATATGATGATAATGGTTGGAGTGGAGTTTCAGAATGCTCAGACTAATGTGGTCAAATTATTTAAGGATTAGTGTTAGGTATAGGATAATTGGTTATATTTACTTTAGGGTTACATTATGTGCTCGTTTTTATGTGTGCTACGTTTTATGTTAAGACAAACCAATCATGTGAGAGCAAGAATGTCATAGTGCAATAGCTGATTTGTTCAGAAATTCCCATCAAACATGCTCTTATGCCAGCTTTTGGTCATGGCTCTGAAAATAGTGTCAGGTGACTTGTTGCCTGAAGAACCATTTCAAGATCCACTGACTCAAGTCGATCCTAATACATGGCATTACACAGATGTATCACATGACGCTAGGCACGATCAACCCTTCTAGCTTGCACAACAAAATATACTTAACAGGATTGGAAGCACAGTTTTGATCCATTGTTAACAGCTTGACCATATTTGGTAATCATTTAAATGTTGAAACTATAGGGCAGCAGGTAGTGACATCTGCCAATCTGTCATGAGCCATATGCAGAGTTATCATTTGAACTCTTTGGATATACCCTTTTGTTCATATACAATGACAAACCCTCAAACTTATCCTAAACCTAACAACACTAACCAGTAACACCAGACTTAGCCCTAAATCATTACCCCCCCCCCCCCCACACACACACACACACACCACCACCAAAAAATTCAGACTTTAGCCCGAGTAATCTATTCTTATCCAGAAATAAAACATTCAACACATATGAAGTCTTGACATTATCACAAATTTTATGAAATAACTCAATCAACAGTATTCCACACTGGTGCAACACAACATATAGTATTTTGTATACACTGTTATGTTCACATTTATAATTTTCGATGATAAGTTTTGGCAAATTGCGCAAGTTGTTTTTGCGAAGTCAAGTATGATGTTACTTATTCTGTGTTACAGACCTTGTAACTGTATTACTCTATGGAAAGATAAACTACAAGACTACTTAAAACCGAGCCTTTGACAAAGACTAGATGTTACTCTATAAAATAAAAATATTTTTGCTTGCTGTTATTTTCACATATCTATGTCCATTTGTGAAAATAAATACTTTTGTGAAAATAACAGTGTATGCTATACAGGTTTACAATATTACAAGGACTAAACAACAACCATAAAAATGTCCTTTGGTTAAGCAAGCATGTCTATATGCAAAATGTTAGATAAGATATTCTACTTAGAGGAAAATACAGTACTTCGGAAACATAAAAAGTATACCTACATTTACACGATAAATATCTACTGGTTACTCCACTGCAAGGAAAAAATAATATTGGAGTAAAGGCAAAAAAAATGCCACCAGATTTTATGTATAGGCAAAATCTGTTTTCAGTGTGTCAATTCAAAGTCAGTATCGCTGTCATATCTTTCTTACTATCAGAATATCTGAGGGGATGACAACTTTTACTTTTGGTCTTAATCAATTTTTAAGATAAGATTCAAAAAGACATTGACTATGAAAATGAATATCAATGTATCTTTTGAATATTTTAACTACTTAGTTCTCCAGGCAGACAAGGATGAAAATTTATTTCTTTTCCTGAAGATGGCATGCACGGCAACAAGGTGGAGAAGCAAGAGCACCAATGGGGCTGAAGCTCAGCAGGTCATTAGTATGGGCTTTACGCAATTGTTTGTGGCACAAGGAAGGAATTTACCAATTTTGAAAGAAGGCCCCTGTAATTGGCCCACGTGACCTTGGACCCAAATCCGTGAACAACCCATATGGACCTTGGAGTCAGCAGTTCCTCTGGACCAAGTCTGGTGATAATAGGAAATGCTTGGTGGCACAAGAAGGAATTTCTAGATTTTCATTAAGAATGCCCCTTAATCGCCCACATGACCTTTAACCCAAATCTATGAACACCCCTATGGGCCTTTAGGTCAGAGGTTCTTCTGACCACATCAATTGGTGCTAGCACAAATGGATGTGCATCAAGGGCGCAAAATTAGTCGGAAGTCACAAGTATTGATTATAGAGATATGCCAAACCAAAGGGAGAAAATGTATTTCGGGTCCTATTGTTTTTTGTTTTCCCCCCACCCTTCAACTGATTAGATCTTTGGAATTAATTGCGTCAATTTCAATGGGGATTTCAGCCAAAATGTAGCTTTTTATCTGTGGCATACAGTTACATGAAAAAGTAAAAATCAAATGGACCGGGACTTCAGACTCATTTTGCTTGATCGCATCCACAAATGATTTGTGGCAAAAGGAGGGAATTTATAGTTTCAAGAATACCCCTGTAATCGGCCAGGACTTTGACCCAAATCTGTGAATACACATACAGGCCCTTGGGACAGTGACTTCGTTGAGCCATTAGTGCATTATAGCAATTGATTTGTGGCCAAAAGAAGGAATTTACCATTTTGAAAGAAATTGCCCCTTTAAGTGGCCCCATGTGCCTTTGACCAAATCTGTGAAACCCCATATGGACCTTGGGTCAGCGGTCTTCTAACCAAGTCGGTGATTATAACAATTGATTTGTGGCAACAAGAAGGAATTTATAGGATTTGCAGTGAATGCCCCTTTAATTGGCCCCACATGACCTTGGACCCAAATCTGTTAACACCCCATATGGACACTTGGGTCCGCGGTTTTTCTAACCAAGTTAGTGATATAAACAATTGATTTGTGGGACAAAGAGGAATTTATAGATTTTCAAGAATGCCCCTTTAATCGACCCACGTGACATTTGACCCTAAATCTGTGAACACCCCAACATGGGCTTGGGTCAAGGATGAGTTTGTACCGATTTTGCCCAATGGCCCAAGGTTGGCAAAGCATGCATTATGGCAAGGTGTTAACAGACAGAGTGATAGATAGATAAAGTCAACAAGTGCCATAACAATATCTCTGCATACTACGTATGCTGAGGTAAAAATGTGAGCTTGGCAAGACTTGAACCAATAGATATCCACCTATAGTGTATCTATCCGCTCCTCTACCAACCCTGGCTTGTTAGCTATTGGTAAGAGCGCCATGCTAGTAAATACGGAGGTTGAAGGTCGAGTCTAGGCCAAGCACACATGGTTGTTTTCAACACTTGTGTGCGCTGGCCATCTCAAGGAAAAGATTAATAACTATTCAAGTATTTCTTGTTTGCCAAAATGGAATTTCAAAAAACCAAGTTTTAAAGTAGACCTTAGAAGGTTCTTCACATTTGTTCCTGAGCAATCTGTCAACCAGTGCAGAGGTTAACCTTGAGCCATGGTTGCTAACAGATTGTTTCCTGTTCCACAAACCTCAAACCAAATGAATGCAATAGAAAATTTGTGCAAAACTGAAAATTTACAGTTTAAAGAGGGCTTATTGACCATGGTATCTGCATGAAAGTACGGTACCTGGATAATGGTCCCATTTAACCCCGCCTGAGCACTAAACGGTCAATTCTGATTGGTTATTAATTTGTGTTGATATTGTAGAAATTATCCAATCAGAGATATGGTTAAAAAATGAATGTACATACATATCAAACAAATATGTATATTTGGGGACTTATATCATGTTATATGATCTAATGAGCGAATCCGTGATACTGCAATTAAGTGTCTCAGGAGGCATAAACCGTATTTGAGATATGCATAAATAGTTGCTACTAATTGACCTTTTCAACTTCCCCAAATTCTTTGCATATAGATCAAGTTTACATCATCTGCTATATTGCGGTGGGTAAATTCTGTTATGAATGAGTACAATTAACGCGAGTGGTTTAAACCAATCCCATGAAGTGTTGTCTATACTTACTGCATAATTTACAACTCCAATACCAAAGGTTTAAGTGTTTAAGAATCATGACAAATTCCTAATGTCCGAGATACTAACATTTTTGCTGCAAAAAGCATAATCTTGAGGTTTTGTGTGTTGGGAATGGCTGTGTGTGGCATACATCCACGGTGTGATCATATTGCATATGGGATAGATGTAACCCCTCCTCTAAACACTAGGTATGGCAAATGGTTTTGATGGTGTTTCCCACTTGTTAATTTTTGATAATGGAGACATACACTTGAATTCCTTTAAAAAAGACACAAATGTTTTTACAATGAACTTCTTATGGACAGCATCAGCTTTGACTTACGTTTAGAGGACACGGGCGTGAAAAACATATTTAGGGGTGAAAAACAGTCAAAATTCGATTACTTAAATGTTTCTAAGGGTAAAAGGTCATATAATTCAGATGTTGGCACTTAAAACCCCATATTTTTCACTGATTTGATGAAAATTAATTTTTTGGTCATTTAGCCAAATATGGCCATTTTTGGGTAGTCCAAAAAAATTTGCGAACGTGCAATTTCCTCGTGAGTGATGAAACATGGCTAAAAACTACCTAGTAGTTGACTAATTATTTATGTAATCATGATGAAGGGGTTAATTTCGTATATTCAAATCATAAATGGGATCAATTCCTATTTATTTTTGTAACATGGTTAGAAGTCGGCGGTCAGGGGGACAATTGATGTGGGAAAAAAATTGCAATTTCGCCCCAATTTTGTGATTGAACAAAGCCATAACTCCTCATGGTATGAGCTTATGATTGTGATGCTTCTTGTGTCCTTTTGTTCAGTATTTCAATATACTAAATAGTGGTTAAAACTTGATAAGTTGAATGTTACTGAAAAAAATTAAAGTAGTAATATGTTTACCCCCTCACACCCTAACATTTGGAATTGTGTGAAAAAAATAAAGCCTTCCAAAAAAATAATAAGTCCTCTTCCAAACTGGGACTCTCAGTGCTAAACAATACAAACTTGCTATAGCCAAGACCCTCCCCTCTAAGCAGTTTATATTTGTTTAGCCCTTAGAGTCCCCGTTTTGAAGGACTTATTTTTTTGTTTAAAAAAAGTTTTTTGCTCAAATTTGATGACTTCGGGCAGAAATATGCCTGTACAATGTGCTAAGGTGAAAATTTTAAAGTTTAAGAATTAAATGCATTTTTTATTTCAGATTCAGTTTCTACACAAACTTTCACTCCTAGAAAATTGGTACTTTTAGTAGGGATCTTTCCTTTGATTTCCCCCATTCTGTCCACCAAACGTAAGTCAAAGCTTGAATGCTGTCTTATGGAGCTTTCCTACGAAGCAAAAGTAACCAAACATATTGATTACATCCAACATAAAACACACTGTAATACATTTTAAATCAAACTATACATACCTCAGATACCTAAAAATCACCCACCTCTAAACAAATGTAGATGAAATAATCTATTTACCATTTAACAACAAATTACTTACCATGTGACCTTTTGACCACCCTCTGCTTTGGGAATGGATTATTGATATAAAACTTTGACAAATATTTGAATATGAACAATGATACTCAATGCAAATATAAAGAATCCTATGTCACTGTACATTATACATTAGATTTTATATACTCACAATTTTCATTTATAACAAAAATGATTACATACTGTTAAAATACTTTTTTAAGCAGAAAATCAAAAACATGGTTGGCCATAGCAGGAAGACAGGACACAACTTTATGAATGTTGTGATATTGATTTTACCTATTAGTCTAAATATATTGAAATGCGAATATAAATTAGGCAAGAAAGGAAAAAAAATGGTTTCCTAAAATTGTTTTGACTTTGTAATAATAAAATCATGTCAGGTTTGTTATCAAATCCCTCACCAAAACAATATTTAGAATCAACAAAGGAAATGAGCTCATTCATTTGAAATCTGTACCACCTCTGTAAAAGATCACTATATTAAGGTCTTCACTTCAACCATGAGGGAGTGTGATTTCAGAAGGAATATCCAATTTGGCAACCTACATTATCCTAACAACCACGTTGGTACCAGACTGATTGTCTCTCCGCTAGGATGCATATACAGACTCCTGTGGAAAATTTTTAAGTCTATCTTTCACAGGGAGTACCAGATTTTTAAATGGATGACCTAATGTACATCACAGAGCCACAGTTTTCAGTTCAATTTCATTCAAAACACTTAAAAGACAATCAAAATAGCCCCTGCTTCATCCCTGTGCAACATTTCAGAACAGAATCACATTTTTGGTGATCGGTTATCATCAGTTAGGTTTCATTTGGAAATATAGCAAATGTACAATAGTTTTGGATCCTAATAGAATGGACTGAGTAGATCTGTCTTGCCACAATTTTGCTTTGTGGTGTTTGTGAGTTAATGCATGCAATTGCCGTGCAAGTACATAAATACACTAGGCACATAAGTCTTCACTCCTCATCACTTGTGCAAATAATTGACACTTTCAAAATTGTGGCTGAATATTGTGAGATTATTCTACATATTAAAACAGGATCTACATGATTGGATTTAATGTGTGACAGATCCTGAATATTATATTATTTTTTTCTGTCTTATATTAATTGAATCATGTTAAATTTTAATCAGATAAATAATTAGTGAGGAAACTGGGAAATATTAAATAGAAACTTGCAATGTGTTGTGCAATAAGCATGACTTATCCGATGACCTAGTTTCTAAATGGACTAGTGGTGAAACTTCGAGATGACATGTCAGAATATGTTCGCTGTTAGAGAGGACAATAGGCGCACAGTATCTTATCTCCTCTTTCTAAAAATGGATAGAGGTTTCTTTTGTTTACCTATAGGAAGCAAGATTGCACACACCTGTTGATGCATCGACTTTGTGTAATTGCGATGTCAAAACACATCAGGTGCAGGATGTGTAAGATTGTGGACTTCCTTAACTTTTCAAGCGAACTGAGAAAGATTGTAAATTTTTTGACGCTGTCTTCGCTTGTTTTTGTGTTTGCATCATGGTAAATTTGCTGTGGACAAATTCTGTTGCCAGTTATTCTCCTTTGCCAGTTGATAAGAGATTTCATCGAGTGTATACCTCTCAAACAGAAGGTGGAGAACTTTCATAACATTTATTTATCTTATGTTATTTCATACAAATTCTAGAAAGTTGCTAGAATTGTCAAGCCTTCAAATTTGGTGCCTTTGGAAAACCAAAGGTTACATTACAAGTTCCAGCAGGACATTGCTTCTGTACCATTGACATTCACCTTTAATGCACTGAGTAACCTGTAGGACAAATGGTTATAATACCATCAAGCTGCAGTTAAACTTCCCTGTGGCTTCTCCAAGCCTACGAGTTTATAAATTAATCGCCCGGTCTAGAACCAAAGGACTTTTTTGCGATATTAACGCGAAACTATAGTTGAACTGTACCAGCAGGAATTGTGTCGCCAAGATTATGTGGAACTGATTCTACAGAGACTGTGCGCACCCAACAGTGAAACTTTGAAACTTTAGAAACCTGAGATGTGTGTGTTTTAATTTGATTTTTAAATAGGTAAAATTATAGATTAATAATATTTGGTGCATTGTTTGATTGTGTATATTGCTGTTTATTTAATGTATTAAAATATTACATTATTGTGAATTTACATCTTGGTCAAGTCAATCTTCTTCCAATTATTCCATTGTGATTTTGTTTTATGAACCACGGGAGGTTACTACTTTTTCTGACCTGAGTACTTCTCGTACAAATGACAGAAGTTATAATGCACATTATCCTCTTTGTAATGTTGGGACATGTTTTATCTTTAAATTTCCAAGGGCATTTCAGTAACTGACAGCAAGCAATCCCCATTTTTGGGGGTGAGACCAACCTTTTGGGAAGCAAAATTGCCCTTCAAGGCAAAATTTCAAAGATTTTTATGTTACAGCAAAAATTGAGCACATGCTGGGCATGCTCTGGTCCAGGGGCCCTTGTTTACCATTATCAACTTTTGGTCAACAACTCTTGGATGAAGGGGGGGGTGGCTTTTCTGGAAACATGAACTTGGGTCCGAATCAGGGGAGGCAACTTTTGGCCAGTCAGGGGAGGGGACCCCACATACAAAAACCCTGGTTTGCTTGAGGCCTAACAAGCTGATACAAATTAGTGTCCTGATATAAAAATATGGAACCCTGCATTTCAGGGCTACAAGTGTCCCCCTTGCCAAAATAGAGGGCTAAATATAGGGCCCAAAAAACAAGATATAGGGAGAATATAAGGGATAAACAAGAAATTATAGGGAAAATTAGGGGATTGTTTTGTATTGTAGTATTTTTACTTGAATGTGGGCCTTTCCATTGTATATCAGCAGCATTTCAATTCATTGAAAGATAGGTGCCAACAATGTGAGCCTCTCCTGGCTGCAATTGACTTTATTATATTAGATAATAGTCCCATGTTGTAATACTAAATAAATGAGGGGGGGAATGCTTCTTGACTGTGGACTGTGCACTACTTTGTTTGAGGAATCCAGATTTCCTGCATAGAGCGGAATTATTTCAAATATGACTCTATATAGACATTAAATAAAGTTTTTTGACCTATTTTGATTTTGGAACCCAATACCATAGGTCAAAGTGTTATTTTGGTTTGAAAGAAATTGCAATAAGTTTTTCTGAAGTTTTATTTATTCATTTTGATACATTTGCACACTTCACAACTTTACAGTGGAAATTGTAGCTGTGCCTTCCTGCAATCTTTTGGCAAACACAAATAGTTTATTTTTAGAAGTGGTATATCTCTGCTATATCCCTCTATCTTATCAACACTTTCATGTAACAGCTATGTCAATATCAGCACTGAATCCACTGTACACGTACACCAAATACATCATTACCAAGGCAGTTCATTTGATTTTTTTTCTCAAACATGGTCAAAGGTCACATGGTCATTAAAGGTAAATATGTGTACACCCGAGTCCTTAGCCAGTGGTTTCTTTTAGCACTTCGTAGCAATTTTTCAGATTTAATAAAAGGGTGTCAAGGGTAATGTAAGGGTCACTAAAGGTCAATCGTGTACACTCCCCCCCTTTTTCCCCCTGTATAATCTTGGGCCATTGGTTCGTTTGAGCGTGATTGAACATAATACCTCCACTATGAGTTACAATGTACTCATCCACCAAGGACACAGTTAAGTGAGTTGTACTTGACCTACATTGACATGAAACTGGACCTGTGTGATCTTTGGGTATCATATATCTACCCCAAAACCAGAGGTGTCTTTTTCTAAATACACTGACGAATGGAGGGTACTGAACTGTGCCATGGAATGAGATTTTAACTAGCGCATAGTGCTCATTTGGTAAGGAAATTACATTTGACATATATAAAAACTAGGGTCAAAGGGGCTCACAATCGGGCTCATTAATGTCAATCTGTGTACAACCCGTATGAGTTTTGGGCTGGTTTATTTTTTTTTTAGCAAGTGTGATGGTCATAGGCACATAATTGCACCAGAAATGACATTTAGTTTTTAAAAAAAAAACCACCTAATTCAAAAGTCCCATAGGGCTTTGGATCTCAACCTGTGTACACACCTGGTGCATCTTGAGAAAGTGATTCTTTTTTCACAAAGTAATGAGTTAATGTCAATGTGTAAAAGAGTGGGCAATAGTTTGACGATATTTTATATAGCAATCAGGGGAAATAGTGGAAAACACCAACCAATTTCAAATTTCACAGATTTGACCTTGACCTGCATATCATACCACATGTTGTGTTAGCCAATATGGTCCTTTGTGCAAGAGTTGTCATTTTTCCCTCAAACTGCCTTCAAAAAAAAAAAATCTTGAAAACAGCCACAAGATCTTCTGGCCTTGTGCCTTAGCAAAACAATCTTGAAAAAAAAGATACATATTGAGCAAAATCCTCAGAAATTGGTATTTTTTTTTACCAAATGACCCTTAATGAATGTGTAAGGGTTTCTATCCAGCTGCACACCCTCAAGCAAACCAAATCTAAGTAGCCCCTCCCATGGAGACAAAATTTTCCTCAATTGGTTTTGTAGTCTGAGTTTTACAACTCGACTTCCGTATAGCATCTTTTGTAAGAATGTTAATATAAAGCGTGGTCCTATGATTTCAGCAAAGATATTTTCTTTTTTTTACTCCTAAACAAAAGATTATGCCTCAAACAAAGTCATTCAAAAAATCCAGAAAGTCCTAAAATTGACAAGGACTTGAAAGCTGCCTCTTTATACATGTACAACCATGCTAATTTAATATTGGAGACACCCATTGTTTGTATGCTTGTTTAAAAGCTCCCTTTTAAAAACATTTAGTAGACCTGAAAGGCTGCTTGTCGATCACTTCTTTCTGTGAAAAAACCAGGAAACCAACATCTTGAATTTTCTGGTGGAGAAAAAATAAATCTAAGGGAATATCGAGCTTTTGGAAGTTTATAATAGGGCTTTATAGGGAGAGGGTCCAAAATATATGAAATATAGGAATTATAGGGGCCGCTTGTAGCCCTGGGCATGTTGAACAACAGTGTAAATAATTTATTGTAAAATGTAGACTAATTTTGTAACATTTACTTGTCTTATTCATTATATCAATACATATGTGGATAGACACCATAATTATAGTATATCTTGACATTAATTACAATTACTTTTTAAATCAGCATTTGTGGTTTTGGTAAATTTTAAAACCCATTAAATCACTTTGAGACTACGAACCAGGGTGTTTGACGCAAATGACTTCACCTCGAGTACATATCTCAGTCACATAACAATATTTAAATCAAATGTCCTCTCACAGACTTCTTAATTTTGATATGTACAGGTTCAATAGCATAAAACTTCAATGTACAATAGTTTCTGGAACATCACAATTTTTTGCACTTTTGCACTTCAAAATCTACTTTAATGACCCACATGTAATCTAGCTCACTGTTAAACAGGCCTGAGTTGAAGGCAGAGGCTGAATGAACACAATATCTTAACTATTCGGCTTTCGTGGCTCGCTATATTCAAAGTATATACTGTGGGCCGCCCATCCTATCTTACAATGCTTTTCCGCCCGAAATAACATAAAATTATCAAAAATCGATTTTGAAAATGTTTTCATTTTCAAGCATTTGTGTGATAATACCTTTGGTTAATGTTATGGTGAAATACATCTCAGAAAGTCAAACTTCCCATTTATGAAGATGATTGTATAGTCGCCATACTTTTAGCAAGTATCTATGAGAGACATGGTCTACTTTGATTAAAAAGAACTCCATCGTGATATAATTTTATTTACTTCTGGAATCAGATAGGTATGCCAAAATGGCAAAAAAAATCACACATGGTAGTTGTTTAAAGTTATTTTTGGTTGTTGGCTGCTATAGAAAATAATCAAGTTTATTAACACTTAATGATGGATAGTTAGATGATATCGACAAGACGAAATTCATGAAATAGCCCCCTTAATATGCATTTTTTAGTAGAAGCATTTGAAACATTGTATCTAGAGGACCTGAATTCTTTATGCTGATCACGAAAATGACCGGTTGCTTTGCTATAATTTTTTGAGTCAAAGGGGTCAAAATTCAAGAAATCAAATGGCCCGCCAAATAACCACTTAATTTATGTAAAAAGATATAAATTCGTAATTTTTCCCCTTCCGCAGTTAACAGACATTAAACTTATACTCTACACGACATTTGCAACTGAGTATATAAACACTATATTAATCATCAAATCTAGCCTCAAGGGTAAAAATGTGACCAAATTCAAGATGGCCGGCCAAAATATCATACAAACTTACCTTAAATTTTAGGCGTACAAGCCCACAATAATTCAGTGTATTCCCACATACTGTCTCTCGAAGGTGAGTAGATTGGTGCTTAATATTATTATCAACTTCTCAGTTTCAGTTTGGTAGCCCCAATGGGTAAATGGTTATCAAATTCAAAATGGCAGCTAAAAGACATAGACCTTATTGAATAGGTTCTAAACCAGGATTGTAAAAAAAGTCACTCCACTACTGTTTTTAGTATAGGTGTTGATACCTTTCTAAACTTATATTTTGGTATGCCAGTTACCTTTCTGGCTTTGAGTGCAAAGGGATCAACAATGTACAAAATGGCTACCAAAATACATCATTTTTTCACATGATAGTTAACAAGGTGAGGTTTAATTAATTTGCATACTAGTCCGTCTCACCAGAAAAGTTACTGTTTGAAGCAAGTCTCAGACTGACAAGGTTTTTTACACTACATTAATATTGCGTTCAAAATTTCAAGTGTTTTGAGTACATTCCACAATGTTCATGTATTTTAAGTAAGCGTTGTCTTTGTTTTCCTGCCCAGTTGGAAACTAATTTTTTATCTCTTGACAAGTAGAAACAGGAAAACGTTTCATTTTATATTCATTCTTCATTTATGGACCGAATATGAAAAAAAAAATGCAAAAAGTATTAAAACGTTTATTAAATCGCATTCGTTTTTCTTCTTTCGAATGTTCCCAACCATCTTTCTAAACTTACTCCCAGGAAGATTCATCAAGAATAATATACAATCCTAACTGATTTCAAAGAATATATTTTTAGAACACCATCCAAAAATGGTCATAATCCTTCATACATTACAAAGTTACATCCATCTGTTCCATAAGTTTCATTCCTCAGAGATTACTCTTACATGTGAGGAATTATATAAAGAATGCTTGAAATAAGCTATCTTTTTTGAACTCTATCTTTTTCTTTGAACATAACAAGTTATCACAATTTTTTCCATATTAAATTTAATCTTTTCAAGTACTAATGCAGAAAGGCCTTTGTGTTTTGTTAGATTCAACAATCTATGTCGTCTTTCGAATGGAGCCACAAAACATATACAGCTTTCTCAAAACATAACATAAATATGAGTTAGTCTTTCAAAGCAACTCGGGTCCTCGATCACTCTTCTTTCTTTACGGCGGGTTTGAATTGCAATGACTTACCTTAATCACTTGTTTAAACAAGTTATACATTTTAATATATTCACCATTCCGCCTAAATCGGGAATCGGTTTCCCATTGCGGAATGTCATTCAATTAACAGGGAAGTAAGAGAAGAGCCTGATGGGCCTGAAAAATCGTGAAAAAAGCCAAATCTTCTGGCTTGTGCCTGACCAAAACAATCTTGAAAAAAAGTACATTGTAAGCAAAATTCCCTCAGACTTGGTATTTTTTTTACAAAAAGACCCTTATGAATGTGTAAGGTTTTCCTAGTCCCGCTGCACCCCCTCAACCAAACCAAATCTGAGAATAACCCCCCCCTGGAGAACAAAATTTACTTCAATTGTTTTGTAGTCTGAGTTTACCAACTGCTGACTTCCGTATGCATCATTTTATCAGATGTTATATAAAGCAGTGGTCTATGATTTCTGGCAAAAGATATTTTTCCTGTTTTTGACTCCTAAACAAAAGATATGCCTCAAACAAAGTCATCAAATCCAGAAAGTCCTAAAATTGACAAAGGACTTGAAAGCTACTCTTTCTACATGTCCAACCATCTAATTAATCTTTGGAGACACCCACTTTTGTAGTGCTTGTTTAAAAGCTCCTTGTAACGAACATTAAGACTCTGACAGCAATGCTTTTTATCAATTCTGTGAAAAACCAGGCAAAACTAATCTTTAATTTCTGTGGAGAACAAAAATATAGGGAAATAAAGTTTTGGAAGTTTATAGTGACTTTATATGGGGAGGGTGTCAAAAAATATGGAAATATAGGAAGTCAGGGCCGTTGTAGCCCTGGCATTTTAGAACAAAAAGTGTAGACAATAATTTATTGTAAAATTTAGAATTAATTTTAACATTGCTATTTTCTTGTCTATTCATTATTAGAATACAGTGTGGATAGAACATATTATGTATATCGACATTAAGTACAATATAATGTTAATAAGCTTTGTGGTTTTGGTAAATTTTAAAACCCAGTAAGATCACTTTGAGAATACGACCGGTTTGAAGCAATGACTTCACTCCTGAGTAAATATCTTCATTCACATACAATCTTTAAACTCAAAGTGTTCTCTCACAGACTCTTGAATTTTGAATATGTACAGGTTCAATATGCATAAAACTTCAAATGTAACAATATTTTCTGGAACTCCAATTTGCACTTCCAAATCTACTTTAATGACACACATGTATCTAGCTACTGTTAATACAGGCCTGAGTTGAGCAGAGGCTGAATGACATCAATATCTTAACTCGCTTTCGTGCTCGCTATAATCAAAGTATATACTGTGGGGCCGCCCAGCCTATCTTACAATGCTTTTCCTGACCAGAATAAAATAAAATTATCAAAAATCAGATTTTGAAATGTTTGTTCAAGCATTGTGGTGATAATACACTGTGTTAATGGTTTGTGAATACCATCTCAGAAAGTCAAATCTTCCATTTATGAAGATGAGTGTATATGTCTGCACAGACTTTTAGCAAGTATCTATGAGAGACATGGTCTACTTTGATTACAATACTCCCATCTTGAATATTTATTACTTCTGAAGCAGATAGGTATGCCAAAATTGGGCAAAAAAAAATCCTGGTCGTTGTTTTAAGTTATTTTTGTTTTGTTGCCTGCTATAGAAAATAATCAAGTTTATTACATTAATGATGGGATAGTTAATGATATAGTACAAGACGCAATTCATGAAAGAAACCTTAATGAGGCATTTTTTATGTAGAAGCATTTAAACATTGTTTTCTAGACTGATTCTTTGTGCTGATTACGAAAACGCCGGTTGCTTTGGGTATCTTGTTGAGTGGAAAAGGGGGTCAAATTCAGAAATTCAAAATGGCCAGCCAAAATACCACTTAATTTATGTAAACAGTATAAATCTTAATTTTTCCGCAGTTTAACAACATTAAACTTACTCTTCTACACAGATTTGCCACTGAGTATATTTACACTAATTATTAATCATAAAATCTAGCTCAAGGGGTAAAATGGACCAAATGCAAGAGGCCGCCAAAATATCATACAAAACTTAACGACTTAATTTTAGGCGTACAATCCCACAATACTTCAGTGTATTACACATATGTCTCTCGAGGTGAGTATATTGGTGCGTATATTATTATCAACTTCTAAGTTTAAGTTGTAGCCCAATGGGTAAATGTTGATCCAATTCAAAATGCAGCTAAACTACCATAGACCTATTGAATCTTTTTTTCTAAACCCGGATTGACAACGTCAGCCACTACTGTTTTAGTATAGGTGTTGATACACTTTCTAGACTTATATTGTTGGTAATCCAGTTAAGCTTCTGGCTTTGGGGGATGCAAAGGGACAAGCAATTTACAAAATGGATACCAAAATACATGTTATCACTGACTAGTTACAATGTGAGTTTAATTTGCATACGTAGCCGTCTGCACCAGAAAAGTACTGTTGAGCAGTCTAAAGACTGACAAGGTTTTTTTAGCTACTGTTAAAGTATTGCTTCAAAATTTCAATAAGTTTAGGGGGGGTGGAAAGGGTGAGTACCTTCCACAAATTGTCATGTATTTTAAGTCAATCGTTTCTTGTTTTTCCTGCCGCAGTTGGACTATTTTTTACTCCTATTGAAACAAGTGAAAACATGACAACGGTTTCATTTTAATCATTCTTCATTAATGGACCGAATATGATGCAAGCATTATTAAAACGTTTATTAAATCGCATTCGTTTTCTTCGATGTTGTTCCAACCATCTTTTCTCAACTTACTTCGCAAGGAGAGTTCAACAAGGAATACATCCCTAAACTGATTTCAAAATAATATTATGTTTAGAACCCAATACAAAACTGGTCATAGATTCTCAGTACAAAATTAATACAAAAGTTACATGCATCTGTTCCAGAAAGTTTCATTCCATCAGAGATTACTCTTACGGTAAGGATATTATATAGCAAGAATGAATGGAAATAAGCTCTGTTTTGTGAACTCCTATCTTTTTTCTTTGAATAACATACATCGTTTTATCACAATTATTTCCATATTAAATTTATCTTTTCAGTAACTACTGCAGAAAGGCTTTTGTTGTTAGATTTCACCACTCTATGTCCGTCTTTCGAATTGAGACCAAGTGAAACATCTACAGCTTTCGCAAAACTTTTAACATAAATATGGGGAAAGTTAATTAATAATCTATTTTTTCAAATGCACGCGGTCTCGATTCCTTATTCCTTTCTTTACGCGGTAAAGAGATTCATGACTTACCGTTAATCAACTTTGTGTAAAAATTTATACATTTTAAATATATTCACCAATTCGCCTACATCGGGGAATCTGTTTCCAATGCGAATGTCGTTCAAGGGTTAACAGGGAAGTAAGAGAAGAGACCGAGATGGGCCTGAAAATTGGCGTGAATTTATAGCTAAAACCCTCAAAATGGCTGAAAAAAATTGCTAAAACTTTCTGTATTCTTCTGAACGACAGAACTCTGCTATTGCGTCTTATATATCATTACCCCAAAAATAGCATTGTTTTGAGAATTATTTACACTTATTTTTTGCAGAAAATTGCTTTTAATAGACACTGATACAAAATAGTATTTGACCACTGATATATCTACCACATTTTCAGATTTACAATTTAGTTCAAGAAAGAAATGCAAGTCTCCCAAGGGATCAAAACCAATGCTCTACGATTCTTTTCCATAGTACACCATTGTTCTGATATTCCAGATATCCATTTTATATTATATAAGGGCACAAATTTCATATTCCAAATACCATATTCCACATACCCCATATTGGTTTATCTTTTAACTTTCTCACAGAAGCAACACATCTGTGCAATGACCTTTTTGGTATATAGTGAGATCCCAGCATATAGGAAGTGTGAGATTTGAAGAGTTTTTATAACCGCTTTTTTGCCAAAAGTATGAGTTTTCTTGCTTTCCTACCATTTAAATGTTTACTAATACTCATTTTTTTATTCCAATTGAGATTCTCCGCTATTTTTTTATCCTTACTGAAATAAATTACTAGACGTTTAACAGGGCTTTCCGTGCATTTATGACTATACGGACAATGTGGCATACATTTCAACATGATTGGAGCATTTTAAATGTTTGACCCTGTGTAACCTTAAATTGGCCCCTATTGAAAAAGTGACACCACAATTTGAGAGTACTAACTACCTAGCATTTATATAGAGGTCAATACTAACTACCAAAGATGTCAAACCTTTTCTGTAGTGGGGGGGGGGGGGTAAACGATGACGTTTGCCCTGGGTCCATGCGCCTGCTCTAATTGTGGTCTTATATGTCTACGGTATCTTCGAGCCACTATCAGCGATTTCTTCAAAATGTAAACAAACCACGCCCCCTATTTTTCATCACAAACAAATTTGTTTGCACTGTTATATTGGAAATGGTTGTAGTAAAGACACCGTAAGTGGTATAAGCTTAACACGCCGTGTTTGTCAAGAAATGACGATTTCTATGCATTGTTTACTATGAAAGTCGGGATCCGACTTTTATTCAAGTAAAGAAAACAGTCGTAAATGGCATCTTCAAGACCGCTTTAAAATGCTTTAGTGTCTGGTTTTAACAAAGAAGAGAAATATAAGGTTTGAGTTTTGAAAAAAATGACCGATAGTGGCTTTAACTATTACTAATTTTGCAGTGGTGGTGTCAGCATTTTAAAGATCCCAAATGTTTTGTTTAATCGAAAGGTAAGACCATAATATATCTGACAGTCTTAGTTTACTGAAATTTAGGCATGCTAATCTAATTTTTTTTGGAAAGTGTGTTGTAAGAACAAGCTGACTGAACTCTACATGATCGTTCGGGACCAATCATTATTAATGGGAAAGGATAACTATCATTTACTCGTCTGACGATTCCCTTCACTTCCTATATGGAATATATTGGAAGATATGCTGTTAGGCCTTTCCAAATGTCTAGCAAGTCATTTCGAAGGTCCAGACATTCTAGTCTACAATTGCATACATAAAAGTATGACCTATAGCTAGGCCTA
>JAMKCH010010530.1:0-28974 GCA_023653785.1 Ophioderma brevispina
TAGCATGTGTGTATTTGGCATTATATGGATGTGTGTGATTTGGTTTGTGTACACAACAGATGTAACCAAAACAAGACTATCAAAAGGGGGATAACCAAAACAAAGGTAATAACATCAATATAGCGAGATCAGTGCCCCATGTTTTCATTGAAATGATTTTTCTAGGTTCGGGTCCAGTCTTTGGGTGCCGCTGTTTACATCTTGGAAAAGTGAAAATACGCAAACAAAATTGTGCATTTCCACGCTTCTGGACCCCGTAGGCGACTCAAATTTAAAATGTGGTCACATGATGTTTTCTCAAAAAAATAGTGTTGCCAAATTGAATAAATTTCATATTTTTACTAAATTTAGTGATGAATTTTAAGGGATTTTTGACATGACTTTCATGGATTAATATCTCTACAATGGAAAATGTTTTTTTTTTTTGGGACCCCTTGGGGTGGTGTCAAAGGAAAGAGCAGGAAATAAGAATACAAATAAAATGCAAAAACCGGGGGTGCTTACTCCTAAACCTCTCTGGCTTATGATTCTGTGGGGACATTTCAAGTTAATATCGCCCAAATGGAAGATGTTGTGACCCTCTATGGTGTATCAAATGAAAGAGTGTAGAAGTATAGAATACTATAAATGCAAACCCGGGGGTGCTACTCCTAAACGTCTCTTACTTGTGCTTCATGGGGTGGACTTTTCAAAGATAATATCTCCACAACAGAAAATTTTGTGACCCCTGGGTGTGTGTCAAATGAAAGGTGAGAGTATAGAATACTATCAAAATTCAATCCCGGGGGTGCTACTCCTAAACCTCTTAGTTCTGCGCTGTTGAGGACTTCTCCTGATTAATATCTCCACAATGGAAAAGTTGTGACCCCTGGGCTGGTGTCAAAGAAAGAGTGAGAAGTAAAGATACTATAAATGCAAAAACCAGGGGTGCTACTCTAAACATCTCTGACTATGCTTCCTGGGGAGGGAATTTCAACTTGCAAGATTAATATCTCCACAATGAAATGTTGTGACCCCTAGGGTGGGATCAAATGTAAATAGTGGAAAAAGTAAACTAGTTAAGAAATTGGAGTTTATCTCCTTGCACAACTTTTTGGGGGACACCCATGGACTCGCCACCAGTTGCACTATGGCCCCTTATGTGCTGCTTTTGTCTTCAACTAAGCGCGGAAAGCAGGCGAGACACTGTGGTTCGAGCAACGCCCTGTATTGTTTTTTGTGTTTTTAGCCTGTAACTCCAAAATCGGCCCGCAGATAGATACCAAACTATACCTTTTTGGAATCCTTATGATTAACTATTAATAAATGGATATACTTTTCAACATGATGGGTCCAATTCAAAATTTGACCCTGTTATTGACCTTTACTACCGAAAAACCAATTCCCAACCCCCTACGATAACTCACTTTTTTTTTGTAAATGTTGACACCCATAACTACCAAAATCAGTTGAATCAGCTTCTTTAAAAAAATTCACAGATGAAATTTCAGGTTACGATCTGCACAATAAAACTTAATACCACAAAATGTACAAAGTGTTGTCTGGGAATTGCAACTTGCTTCAACTCTACATGTAACTTGTTATGTTCCTTGTTTTTCAACAGTTATAAAAGACCTTGTACTCTACATGTCAACCCACGATAAAAGAGCATAACTGACAATTTTGTCAAAATTGAGTTATACCCATAGCAGGCCAAGAGACCCACATAGAGCTGGAATAATAAACCAAGAGGGGAATCGCGTGTATTGTGGAATAGACCAAGCCCGAACCGATTTCTCTCACATACAGCGCGCCATGGTTGTTGATGCGTAGGCACGCGCGTGTCGTCACTGTTGAGGCGCAAGCACACGCATATAAAATCTGTGCGTAACGCGTTATGTTATCAGTGTTGCATTTCCCCAGTGTGCCATTGGCTGATCGGCCGATTTTTTCTGCAATAATTATGCGAACCCATCGATGAAAGAAAACCATGCATCTAAAAAAGATATGCACAAAAAAGTCTCCCGATGACCCCTGTTAATTTTGCTTAGGAAAATATATTTGAGTCCGAGTGAGAGCATGTGGCATAAGTTGTTATTGTTGTTTTCACTCGCTGAGTGTGACGAAAGTAAAATAACGCGTCGTTCTCATAAATATGCATAAGGAATTCCAAATACGACGGATACCGTAACCAAATATGGTGGTGCCCAAAAAAACTATGATAAGAAGGGGTTATTCTCATTATAATACTTTTGGGCACCTCGATTGGTAAGCTGTTTCGGGAGAATCTGGGTCGGTTATATTATTTAAGTCGTTGGCACCAACCCATTAAACTGTGGTTTTGGGGTCCTAACTCTAAAAATGTACAAACCTGAAATTGACAATCATTCAGTCATTGTAGAGTTTCACTTGCAAGTAGCATTCACCATTGTTTCATTGATCTGTTGCGACATTGGTGTTGAATTTGGCAAACAATATTAGGTGAATTGTAGCCTGTCAATTTCTAACTTTTTTTTTTTTTTCGAAGCGCAACGATGATGATAAATTTCCAAGAGATTATTTTGCTTAAAATTCCTGGACGTGAATTATGGACTCGGCCTGACAAAAAATTAAACAAAGTGATGTACACTTTCTGATCAATATGCTCCTTTAAAGAGAAATGAGAGATTTCCAGAAAGAAGGACCACAATTTTTTCGAAACCCCAGTTTTTTGCATATTTTTGCTGCTTTCCAATGTATTAGATCACACCTGAAGTGAATAAGCCGAATACACCGTCTTTATGTAATAATATGATGATTAGTACTTTCTGTCGGTTGGGGGGGGGGTTAATTAGAGGTGTGAAATCAGTAAGCATTCCAAATATGCAAAAAAGACTTGTTTAAAATAAATAGGGGCACTTCTTTCTGGAAATGTCCTTGAGTCTCTTTATCTTTGATTTCTACTGTTTGGGGCAATTTTAAAAAGAAAGACAACAATTTTTAGCAATAAAATTGTCATAATTTTCTTGTTCTATTTCTTGCATCACTTTTCCATCTAAATGGATTTCTGAAATGACAGGCATGTATATAATATTATATAAAGTGTGGCCTATTCAGTCCTATTTCGTGTATTCAATTAAGGTGCTAGGTAATTCATTCAATTCAGCTTTAAAGAATCTATCATATAGCTGTTCATTATTATTACACGTGTGAAGGTTAAAATGACCATAAAAGCCTGCAAAAGCTGTGGGAAAATAGAAGATGGGGTTTAATTTAGACACACACACACACATATACAAGTGTGGTAAAATTTGCAATTTTGATCATGTTTTTTTTTTTTTTGTAATAAGATGCTATTATCATAGTAAATATTAGTTACTATTTTATGAGGATTTGAAATTCTCCCTGTCATTCAGTTGGACTTGGGCAACTGAGTCGTATTATGCCTGCGTCCTTCTGAGGAAACATTTTTGGTTAGGTTTGGACTCAAGGTTATTAATAATGTAAAAACTAATAACAGATTGGTAACGTTGACAAAACAGCATTTGGTGGAAAGTAAAAATAATACTGGTTTTAGGTCCAAACGTGACTGAAGAATGGCCCAAATAAAAGTACATGATGAAAAATCCATATGTATGAGGGAAACAATGTGGCTGGCTGTATCATGGGGATGACTCCACTTTTGTGGAGCGCAAAAGCTAATTTCAACTGGGTGAAGTGAGAGACCAACTCCATGGGGCTTACAAAATCATGTTATTAGCTCTCGAAATTTTAACTTTTCGGACCTAACACCTTCCGGACCGAACACCTATAGTAGGGGTGGGCAAGTATGAACTTTTTTTACAAATCTTTTGTAAATCGAGCATATTCTATGGCCATTTTGGCTCCTGAAAATGAATCAGGCAAGCTTTTTCACTCAAGATAAATTTTTGGGTTGGTTCCGTGGAGTTTAAGTTTTGTACATGAAGTCTATGGGGCTTTTCTGCTACTTTTGGAAAAACAAAAAACAAACATGATCTTCATCCTGGATTTTGCTAGAAACTCACCAATAGGTGCTTTATAGGTTTGGCAAATGATTGTCAAAGAAAAAAATGGCAAATTTACTCTCAATGGCAGAAAATACACTTTTTCCAAAACTCTCTTCAATGGAGGCAAGGCAATGCATAGAACAACCAAAACAATATACCACTAGTGTGTGAGTGAGTGAAAATTGAAGGAGTCTATTATTGTAAGGTCAAGCCCTTGCAACCAGTTACATAACTTGCATACCTGTGAATGGTATTGGGGTGTTTTCATACCAGCATGTGCATGTGTGGTACTATTATAAACATAGTAGCAGACAACTCATTGTGTGTAAAGAGGTGTATTCAAAGAGGTTCTATATAGATAGAGAGGCAAAACGTTACGTCATCTTTAGAAATTCATCGTCTCGCATGTTTTGCCGACCACAAAGAAAACATAGAGTACCAACAATAGAAAGCAATGGCTGCCTCCGCTTCTTCCACATACTGTGGGTGCCGCTTTGCATGTACACTAATCGGTAGTGATACAAATTGATGTATGTGTTAGAGGTGGCCAGGTGTAATAATAGTGCACCTGGATCATTGTGCTCAGATACTCTTTTTTCTCATAATGCAATGCGCGCTTAGGTGAAAAGATGTATTCATTGAGGCGGTTTATTTAAATCAAGACGACTGACGTTCATTTCATTCGCTGTGTGGCCATGGGTAGGACAAAATTTAACCACCCAATAGCACCCAACATCCAACAACTGATATTTTGTCGGATTGTTTGTATCGAATTGACATTATGTGTGTATACAAGCACCCAAACTAATAATTATTCCGTGCAATATTCGAAATGTCAGCGCCCAGCACGGACGACTGGTTTTGAATGGGCTTCACCCCCTTGGGTGTATTCCTGTTTCTATAAATAATTTAAACCAGTAGGTGAAAGTTGTAGCTGTGCTAATGAGTGACTACACGCCCTCTGCAAGGTAAAGACATTTTTCCTTTATTCTAGAAAATCATGAACTTGGTTATTTTGGAAACTTATGGTATTACAAAGAGAGGCAATACACCTAGCACATGTGCATGTTACATGGCGTCATTAGTTTGTATGTGGCAAATATTGGCAAATAACTAATTTAACCTCAAAATCCCATTGACAAAACTTTATCTTCAGTGAAAATTTTGAAAAAGCTTGCTAGATTCTTTTTCAGGAGCCAAAATGGCCATAGAATCCACACGACTTAAAAAAAAAGTTGCAACTTGCCCACCCCTACCTATAGATGATATCTATCGCTCCTCTACCGACACAGACTTGATAGCTCAGTTGGTTAGAGCGCCGTGCTAGTAATACGGAGGTTGCCGGTTCGAATCCGGCCAAGTGCACATGGGCTTTTTTTTTCAACATATTTGTGCGCTGGCTATCTCCAGGGAAAGATTAATAAATATTTGTTATTAGCTCTCGCATCAAAATGTATTGAAATATCGGCACAAAACTTTATGGGTTTTGGGGGAAGGACATACTTTCAAGATGAAAACATCATTAAATTGGGCCATCCTCCTTTAATATTAGTCTTGAAAATGACACTTTGTTCTCGGTATCATGCACTCCAATTTTGCTTCTAACTTAGCCATATAGACTCATGGCTTGGTAACACAAAACCAAACTGGTGAGTAACCTACCAGTTAAGTTGCAGACACTTTTTCCAAGTTTGTGACTTCCAATTTGGAGTAACTTGATGACACACGTAGCACATAGCTTTTTAGCCAAAGAAGCAGAGACAAAGTGTTTTTTGGGGGGCCTCATTAATCACATACATATTGACTGTTTAACTTTGTACTTAAAGCCCCTATAAGCGATTTTTTGATGCTGGCCCCTATTTTTCATCGAAGTCCATTTTTGTGCACTGTTGTATTGGAAATAGTTGTAGTAAAGACCCCTGTAAGTGGCTAAGCGAAACACCCATATTTGTCAAGAAATTATGATTTTTATGCTTTGTTTACTAATAAAAGTCGGGATCCGACTTTTTTAAGGTCTAGAAACAGCTGTAAATGGCATCTTCAAGACTGTTTTAACATGCTTAAGTGTCTGTTTTTCCCAAAGAACAGTAATATAAGGTGTCGATATGACCTAACACAAGCAATTTCAAGACAAAATCGGCATTTTAAATTTGGAAAAAAATGACTTCAAGCTTGGTCAGGAGAACAACTGGCTCAACACTTACATGGGCTACATACAGGATGAACGCTTCTTGCAATTGCTTAGTATATCATGGGCATTACAGAGAGCAAAGACATACACAAATTGAACACACTTCCTACACATACTCTCTTGTGAGTTGAATTGCTTTTTGAATGGGGAGTTCAACTATTCATTTTGTTAGACTGCATGCTAAGGTTGTGCATTTATCTTAGAGATGGAAAATATATATTTTATGAGAGTAAATTATCCAACCAATCCAATAGGGTCTTGAAATTTTACCAAATGTCTTTTTGTGTGTGAGAGGGGGAGAGAGAGAGTAGATAGGGAAAAGAGGTGAGTGAGTGAGTGAGTGAGTGAGTGAGTGAGTGAGTGAGTGAGTGAGTGAGTGACGGACGTTGTGGGGTTATCAAACAGAGTTACTGTTATTACTTTGTCCTATAAGGGAATAAACTATTCTGGTATTGAGGTTTATTAAGTAAAAGAGAAGAGGATTTTTCTTGTTTAGTAACTTTATAGGCTTGCAGTACAATCGAGAGGGCCAAGAAAAATGAGTAGTTTAGTAAAAAAAAAAAATGTCTAAAAAAGTCTTTAAGAGAAAAAAATTGTTACTATATATAGTAAGGAAATTTGTTACTATATAGTAATGAAAGAGCGTTTTTTAAGAAAATATTAAGATAAAAGTAGAAAAAGTGACTTTCTAAGAGATTTTTTAGTAGAAACCCACAATGTAGCATTATGTAAGTCTGTGTGTGTGTTGGTGTGGGTGTGTGTGTTTTTTGTGTTGTGTTGTGTGTGTTAAAAAACAAGTTTTTAATAAAATACTGGTTGTCCGACCAAAGGCATTTACCAGAGAGAGAGAGAGTACTTACATTCAAAGCAGATACTAAGATGAAGGCCCAATCCAGAGGTTAGTCTCACACTTGTTTGTTCCTGGCTTCACTCCACCAAAGTCATCTTGAACCACGCCCAAAATCGTCTTCAAGCAATTTTCCCCCTTTGCTCCTTGGTATTCTCATGTTCAACTGACCAAGTGTTGTAGACGCAGTGTTTCATTTGAAATATCACTGATAAAAATGACAGCAGATATAGCAGCACATCTATCCTGTGTTGAAATGTCTCATATTCATGAAGCCATATTCCTCAGAGCTTGCTAGAATTTGTCCAGATATGGACAACCAATGCTCTTATGTGTGTGTTTAAGCATATCTTTGATTGGTTGATGAAAGTGTATGAAATGGTCACTGTTGAATATGCTACCCATAACATGTACAATTGGTGACTTAAAGTGAATATGTTGCTAGTGATGAGCGTTTGCGATTGGTTATTGCATTTTGCCATTATCATATTTTCATAATTTGCATAATAAATGCTTTAAAAATCTAAAGAGCCTCTGAGTGCATTATCAGCAGAAGCAAAAGGTATTTAAAGACTGCACTTTGATGGTTGGAAGTGGATAGGGCAGTTTTGTGGCTTGAGTAGTTTTTTTCAAGGTCACTGTGGGTTAATATGGAGCAGTCAATGTCTATATAAATGGTTTGTATAGTCACGAAACTTGGTTGGCATGCGCTGATTATCTCTTGAACCATAAGACCTGTTGATGAGATTTAGTGATAGGAAGAGGGTAGGTCCCAGTTTGCGCCATCAACATTTTGGGTGTTATTAGTTAATTTGCATAAGTTATTCATAAAATATAAAAAGCTTGTGAATGCACTATCTGCAGAAGCGGTATAAAGGTGCCTCTCCATGGTTCAAAGTGGATAGGACAGTTTGCGATCTTAGTTGATTTTCAAGGTCATCAGGGTCAATCTGGGCAATTCAAGGTCATATTACTACAAATGGTCGTATGGTCATGAAAATTTGTGGGTTTTTATGAAATTTGATGCAAAGCAAATTTGGAGGTCATTTTAAGGTCACCTGGGGTACCAGGATCATTAAAGGTCAAATCACCATAAATACCTTTATGGCCGTGACACTTGGTGGATGTAGGCAACATTTGATGCCAAAATTTTGAAAGTCAGTTCAAGGTTATCAGGATGAATCAGGGTCATTGAAGGTCAAATCACTAGAAATGGTATGGTTATGAAACCTGGTAGATTTAGTCAACATTTGATGCCAACATTTTTAAGGTCACTTAAAAGGCACCAGGGGTCAATCAGGAACATTCAAGGTCAAATCACTATAAAAAGTGGCTGAATTGCCATGATGATAAAGATGCAAACTTGATCATTTATTTGAGTTTTGCAAAGTCAAGTTCTGCTGAAATCATGCATACAGGCCTACATCCTCTTTATTCCTGATATGTAGATCATAACATTACATGACTCAAGGGATAAGTGACTAGTAACTGAAACACTTTAAAGAGGAAAAGGGAAGTTATTGCGTAATCAGTTCAATGCTACATTTCTGTATCATATGGTAAGTTGAGCTACTGCATCATTGATGCACTAGTTTAAGTACACTTCTGTATTTGTTGGAATGTGGAGATAACATGGTTTTCACTTGACTATTGACATTTTTCTTGCATCTGTACTTTTGTTTAAAGGTGGTTTTGGGGACCCAGCGTTACACTAGACGATTGCCTGGCTGCTTTCTTTTCTGCTGATGATCTTAAAGGTAAGACCTCTTAATAAATGCAGAACACCATCTTGGGAAAGTGTCTTTGCAGTTTGAAATGGCCAAGTTCTTTGCTGATCACAGAATTCGTCACTCAACACTTTAGCTTACAATTTGATCAACTATAGTCTTAGCATTATGTAATGGTAATCGGTGAGCTATTCAAGTTGAAATCTGTACTACCTCTGTGGAGAACTTGACCTATTTCTTGTGTATTTCAAATGAAGTTACCCTATGGGCTATTCTATTTGGAATCAATACTCCCTCTGTAGAAAACTTCACCTTCATCTTCTACAGAGGGAGTTACGCACTTCAAATGAAGTTACCCAATGGGCTATTCTATTTGGAATACATACTCCCTTGTGGAAGACTTAACCGATGTTAGAATCACAGGTAATACAGACCTGGAAGTCCAATGCAGCTCAACTCCCGCCCTTACGATCGCTTAAAGACACTGGCACATTTGAAAAATAGTGCGCCTTCAAGGTTTTTCAAAATTGATATTTTTGCATGGTTGTAAAGCTTTTATAGTGCGCCTTCGAGATTTTTCAAAATTTATATTTTTGCATGGTTGTAAAGCTTTTATATACATTAGACCTCACCTGAAATGGTTAAGACCAAATCAGCGTCCTTATGGGTAACAGAACGATTTTATAACAATGTCGCCGGTGACATTAATTCAGCGCACACAGTATGCATGTTTCCCACGACATGCATCCTGTTTGACCGGTCTGTGACCTTTGTGGTTTTAATATCAATGAGTACGAATATGATATTCATGTAATATACACATTTGTTGATTAAAATTATGGAAAACTTGAAGTTAGCCTACAAATTAAATGGATGTCTTAACCTCTTATTAAAGACACTATCAGTGATTTGAAAAATATTTGAAATTTGCAGGAATAGCTTCAAAGTGAAGGATAAGTCTGTAGAATTCTCATAAGTTACCTTTTCCAGCTGTAGAATTGACAGAAAAGGAAGAAAACGGCAGTGTTCCAAGATACGATTCTCCATTCAATTACGTGTTGTAGTAAGTGTCCGTTCGGAACATATGACTAAAATCTCCGATTCTGCCCTTATTAGGTTGCTTCTGGTCTTATCATTTGCAGGGTATGTTAGGATACCTGCACTTGTTACATACATGCAAAAATTAGATTTTTGATGATTTTTTCGATTTGCTGATTTAGCAAATCACTGATAGTGTCTTTAATGTCCCTATCTGTTTTTGAGTATGTCATTTTTATGTGTAAAATGGATCTCTATTCTTCCAATGGCCTAGACTATCATTTGAGAGCAAATTGAAGAAATTTCATATTTTGTGAAGATGTGCCAGTGCCGCTTTAAAGAAAAACTGAATTTATGTTGATGTAACTGGAAGAAGGAAGTTAAATTAATTACATTTTTTGGTCATATTTCTTTACTAGGAGACAACATGTACAGCTGTGACAAGTGTAAAAAGTAAGTATCACAAACTCATTTTGGCTGCACACTTCAGTAGCTACCAATTTGAAAGGGTACTCTATATAGTCCACTCAATCTATGACCGGTATGACCTGGACAAAATTGCTACAGAAAGTTTTCTTGCTGTAACTTGTTGTAAAAACCCTCCCGAACAATATATCAAAAAGGTAGAAAAAAGGAAGCATGGCAAGACATGCTAATTGCATAAAACCTATGTGCCATTTTTGCCTATATTTTGGTTATATCATGATGACCCAATTTAAGTAAATAAAGTTTTCATCTTGATAGAATGGTCTTCACCCCTGATATTTCAACCCGTTTTCATGTGAGAGCTAAAAACATGATTTTATTAGCCGTCTATGTGTAAAATTGATATTGGTCGACCAAAATGGGGTACATTTTTGCTCATAACTTCCAAACCAAATATCCTTTAGCCCTAAGATTTCACAGGGTAAATGAGAAAAATAGTAGCTTTCTTCAAATACCAAAGTGTTATCCACTTCCGGTAAAATCTTGGAGTATGGGGACGATGCTATTAAAGTGATCAAGCCAAGGCCCTTTCACTCTTGAGTCTTTCTTGCTGTCCAACATAGGACCCGAGGTACTTGAGGTCTAATCTTTTTGAGTTGGGTACCGTGTGTAGTGCAGATAGGTTGATGTTTCTCTTTCTCATTGAGGTCATGTATTCTTTTCCATCTCTTTGGCATTTATATACATGTAGGCTGACTTTATCTGCAGCATTCTCAAATGATGCTTTGTAGTAGATCTTGCGCAGCACATATCACATCCCCTGTTAGAGCTGCGTAGTCAAGGTCCTGTGCGATGCTGACTTTGTGACGTCTAGAATGCTTGACCGCCTTTCTATTCTGCTTTCCCTACCTATTACTCACAGGCTATTAACCAATGACCCCTTTTTTAAGGTTTCACACTCAATGACTTCCCATTTTCGTCTTTCTCTATCCACTTTTATCACAAGTTTGCATAAAATTATCCAACTTTTTTTTTTAAGAATGAACATCCAAAGTTAAAATTGTTTGCAGCCTACGTGCACATTTTAAAAAAAAACCCATTTGGTACATTTTATCTCAAAGGACCCGGGAAAGGACCCTAATTTTCACCTGTCGAGGCACATACCCATCACTTCACATAGGGAGCCCCCCCCCCCCCGACACTAGTTGACCCAGTGTGTTTGAATAAATACTCTCTGATAATAATTTGCTAAATAAAGATCTCCCCATCCCGATTGCAGTCTGACAAATCATCTACAATGCAAAATTAATTTTGGCAGAAAAATGTGGCCATCTTGAATAATGACCATCAATTTCCACTTTTAATATATCAATTGCAAGTGCTACACACCTTACAGGCATAGCCATGCAAAACATGTTCAAATACTAACAGAATAATGGAAAATCTCCCTAAACATGCATTTATGAGCTATATACCTTTGTCAAATATGGGCGTATACGCCCACGTAAGATAAATGCAAATTAGCATGTCTTGCCAGGCTTCCTTTCTCTACCTTTTTGATATGTTGTTTGGGAGATCTTTTGCTGCTAGTTACAGCAATAAAACCTTCTGTAGCAATTTTGTCCAGGTGTACGTAGTATTTTTCATAGATTGAGTGGACTATATAGGTAGAATTTGCTACCAATTAATGGCATAATTAATGTTCATTCTTTCAGTACATGTGAAAAAGGCTAAAACAATTTTGTGTTTTCTTGGAGTGATGTGATGGGAAGTAGAGATAAACAGGGCAAGATTTTCTGCCACCTCTACCATTAAGCAATAATAGCCCATTTTTTTTTACTCGGTTGCATTGTTAACTGGTTAGTAAACTAGACCTGTGAATGGTTAACTCGAAAGTGTCGTGTTGTCGCAACGTAGGAATTTTGTAATTAGAATAATTAGTATCGGAGATCTCTGATAATAATTTCCTACAGCTGCTGGAAATGGCCCTTCCAATATTGGAAAAAAAAAAATGCCGGGAAATAGCGTCATGTAACTGTCTATGCCATCCATTAGTTGTTTCATTGGTTCTGGCAAGTCAAGTGTAGAGGTCTTTTCTTGAGGTGGCACTTTTCATCAGGACGGACATAAACCAGCATTTCAGCTCTCCGCTACACAAGTCTACAATCTGGATCCCAATCTAATACAAATCGCTTATTTTATAATAAATACGCATTTTTGAGCAGTCTCGTTCGCAGGTGTAGTTTCCAGACAATTAACCAACATCACTGTGGGGGGCAAAATACAACTTTTTAAATTGGGGGCACTAGTAGTAGTAGTAGTAAAACCCCAGTTTTAAATCCGGTTTTTTGTCCCCGCCACCGGATTCACCTCACATTCATAGCAATCACCCTTACCCCCCACCCCTTACCCATTCAATGCATGCCCCCATCCTCAACCCACCCTCCACTATCCTCCTCCACTGCTTCTCCATGTCCCTTTGGTCGGCCCCTATTCCTCACACCACCCACCTCGAAGTTCGAACTCAAAAGCCCTTTTTTGTCCTCGCCTTAACTTTGTTTTGGCAGAGACTTAGTACTCCCGTTCTGTCTGTCTGTCTGTCTGTCTGTCGGTCCGTCTGTCCCCTGTTTTCCTTTCTGCTCACCGTCCGTGTTCACCTGCTTGTGTACGATTTATCGGGGGTTCCGTAAGGGCTCCTAAGGTGTAAACTTGGGGAAAGAAGCGTGTCCATGAGTTCTCGACCTGCTATTTTGGGCGTAAATATCTAATTAAGTATCTAATTTGCATAATTTACGAAATTTTCCAGCAAGGCTTGGTACAAGTTTCAGGATTTTCCGTAAGGTGTATAGATGTACTTGGTGGAATGGAGCGGGCTGGAGATTCTTCGAACTGATTAGATTTTGGTCGTATTTTTCGGGCAAATTATATGCAAAGAGCTATTAATATCCAAAATCACGTAATTGCTATAATTTTTAACGGTACATCCGGATACCAAAATTCCTTCACTGCAGAAAGCCTCTCAAGTGGTGCGCATCTTTTTTGAATTTTGAAAAGTGTGTGATATATGCGGCTTTAGGTATGCAAATGAGCTATAATTGCGTAATTACTGTACCAGGGGGGGGGGGGGAGTGAACCGTACTCGGAAGTCAAATTCCTTCCGCGCCATCATCTTTTGTGTGAATCATAATTCGTACAAAGTGGCTTTGGTTTAAAATATGCTAATAAGTGTCTATTTGCATCAAGTTCAGAAAAACGCTTGTGTGTCAAGTTATCTAGAGTTCCGTAAGGCTATATGATTTAACTTATGGAAGGAAGCGCTGAAGAGTTCTAACCTGATTAGATTTTGTGTCTTTTTCGGGCAAATTAGGTATGCAATGAGCTATTAATATGCAGAAAAGTCAAGCGTATTGGCTATAATTTTGAAACGGTACATCGATACGACAAAATTCTCACTGCATGAGAGCCTATTATGGTGGCACTCTGTTGCCATTTGAAATAGTGATATCCGGCTTAGGTATTAACTGAGCTAATTAAATATGCATAATTGCTGTATCGCGAAAGGGTCATCGTATCGGCAAAATTTCTTCCTTCTAATGAGACTAGTCTGGCATTCATCTTTTGTGTGAATCATAATAGGTCAAAGTGCAATGTGGCCAATTAAAGGCCGTTTGTGATGCAATTGACCTAATTAATATGCATAATTGCTGTTTTAGCGGAACAGTAAAAACATTGGATATGGCCATATTTTTGCGTTCATGGAGCATGTGGGGGTGTTGTGAGCGGGTGGGGTGTTTGGAGGGGGGTGGGGTGTCTGCGGGGTGTTTGAGAGGGGGGTCGGGTTTGCGGGTGATTTGGGAGGGGGGGTCGGGTGTGCAGGGTTTTGGGGAGGGTGTAGGTGTGGTGAGGCTGGTGTGGGGTGGTTTCGGGGTGGTTTTATTGTTCTGGTGATGGGGTGTGGTGTTGGGGAGGGTGGTATTTTGGGGGTTTTATTGTTAGGGGATGGGATTGGTGTTTTGATGGTGGTTTCTTGTATTTTTATTTTTTTTTCTTGTATTTTTAAAAAAAACCAAAAATTTTCCTTTTTGTGTTTTTGTCTGTGTTACTTTTTTTTTTTTTCTGTTTTTTTTTTTTATTTTGTTTTGTTTCTTTTGTCTTTTTCCTTTTTTATTTTTTTTTTTCTTTGTTTGTTTTTTTTCTTTTTTTTTTTTAACTTTCCTTTTTGTTCGTTTGTTTAGTTTCTTCTTTTTTTTGGTTTTACGGGCTTGTGGGGTTTTGCGGGTTGTGGGGGAGGGGAGTGGGGTGTTTTGCCGGGTGTTGGGGAGGGGTGGGGTTTGGGAGGGGGTGGTGTGTTGGGGAGGGGGTGGGGTGTTTTGGGGAGGTGGGACCTCTGCAATCCTCCACTGTTATCTGCTTGCACATCTCTTTTGGAACAGCGTCGGTACTTGTACAGTTGCAATCTGGTTTGCTGCTCTTTGTCTTACTATGCGCGAAGCATGCGAACTTGTGGTTTGAGAACCGCCTTGTTAAAACATTCTCCTCATCCTTCCTCAACTCGTGCCCATACCATCTTTATACACCATAACCCCTCGCCAGTCGGCACCCCTCTTCCAAACGCCAACACCTGCAGCAATCCTCAGTCTTCTTCCTATCCATCAATTTCACACCACACATAGCTCTCACCATCGCTCTCTCAGCCCTCTCAAATCCAATCTCAATGTTCACACACGTACCCTGTCTCACCCATACAGCATCACTGATCTCCCACACACTCTTGTACACCATCCCTTTCATCTTTCAAAGGAAATCCTTCTCCCCGTAACCACTCTGCACAGTCTCTAAACGTCACCCCCCTAGTCCTACTCGGCTGTCACTGCCGCCTCACATCCACCACCCCCCTAACCCTGTCCCCTAGATATGTGAACTCTTCACTGTTTCCACTCTCACACAACTGTTCCACTCCTTCCCACTCTCAACTCCGCTTATTGCCTCTTCCACACCAGTCTCTCGCCAACTTGGGGTCACCTCACTCTCTTTCATCTTTGTGCATGCTCCCATGAATCCATTCCTCCACATTTCTCCACACCACACTGATTTGCCCACCCTCTTTCCACCCTTTCCACAAGGTCCACCTTACTCACGAACACCTCCCCCTCCTCCCCACTCCCATCCTTTAGTCTTCCCAAGTTTACCTTCAGGCCCTTACTCTCAAATGCTTCCATTCCCAAACTTCCTCCCTCAAACCTCCATTGTCTCACACCTAAAACTAAATCATCAGCATACAGTATCTCACTATCAACCTCTATTTTTTTTTTTGCAACTCTCTTAACCCATCAACCACCATTGCAAACACCAAAGGCGACAGCACGACCCCTGAGGCACACCACCTTCACCGCAAACTCCTCAGACAACTCAGACCCTACTCTAACTCGTGTTTTTGCTCCTTCATACAGTACTCATCACCGCCTAACCACACTTCTGGTATACCCTCTTCCTCATCGCCCGCTCCATCACTTTCCTAGGCACCCTACAAAGGCCTTCTCAGACACAAATGCACATATACAGCTTCTTCCCTTTTGCTCATATTCCTCTTGCAACCTCCAAACTGAACCCTGCATCTAGCGTTCCCTCCCTGTCATAAACCCAAATTACATCTCAACCACTTTCACAATCCCTCCGAATCTATTCTCTAGTCCCCTCTCCACAATTGTCATCGCATGCTCCAGCACCTTCACACCCCTATACACACCACAGCTCATTGCAATCCCCTTTTCCCTTAAAAATTGGAACAACCACCCACTCCCACTCCCCGGCATTCCTCTCCATCTAACACCCTATGACACAACTACATCATCACACCAATCCCTATCTCTCCATTCGCAATAATCATCTCAAGACTCACTTCCGAGGGTCCAGCAGCCTTTCCTGTTTTCATTTCTCCAATTGCATTTATCACTTCTTCCCGACTGACTCTCTCAACTGGCCCTTCCACCACATCAGCCTCCACCCACTCCACTCACTTTACTCTCTTCCGTACCATTTTCTCATTTCCTTATACGCATCCTTCTTTCTCCCTATAGCCTCCTTCACCTCATCATTCCACCACCCCGTATCTTTCCTGTCTCTCCTCCCTTTCTTTTTCCCACACACTTCATCACACGCCTGTAACACCCCTTCCTTAAAACACCCCCACAGATCTGGCACATCATCCCCCACCAGCTCACCCACTCTCATCTCAAAATTCTTTCTTGTCTCTTCTTTCAGCTTCCATACTTTCCTCCTCACATGCACTACCTTCCTCACCGCTTTATTCACCTTCCACTTGTCCACATCGGCAACCATAAAAAAAATGTGCTGTTATTGCTTTAATGTAATATGTACATCATTGATTATTGATAAATTCTACCAATTATGTAAAAGTTTTAACTACATCTCAAAGGTAAACAGAGATTATTGATTAAAATAATAAAAATGTACACCTTATTCTAAAAAACACAATGCACATGTTAAAATGTAATTTCATGTTTCTTTCTCAAATGACAGGTTAAGAAATGGTGTGAAATTTTCTCAAGTGGTGGATTTACCTGAGGTAAGTGAAAAATAAGCAAACATCCAAACAAACCAATTGCATGTTTTAATATTAGGGATGTACTAGAAGATTTGACAATATTTTACCTTTCAATCTGTCATTTTGTTCTGTTTTTGTCAATCTGGTAAGTGATGATTTTTCTTCATCCTCTGCCAACAAATTGCAGAGAAAGAAATAATCCCCCCATGAAAACTACCCCCTTGAAATCTAATAGTGCATCCATAAGGAGCAGATGGCAGTTGAATATTTCTTTTTAAAATCAAGACCCACCCCTTTCCATGTCATACACTTTACTTGGGAAACTGGTATATATTAAAAATCCAAGAGTGACATCTTCATAAATTTCCTCAAAAGTTTCTTTGAGGGAGGGTAAAGAATAGTTGATTAATACCATTGTTGGTTGCCACAGAGAGAAAAAAATTCTCCACTTACATTGTCTGGAGAATTGTGTACTACCAATGTTAGAAATGGTCTTTGGTGCCAAAATAAAAATAAAAAAAATATAGAAGCAAAATTTTGAAAAAAAAAATTAAATGTGGGTTATGAAAACCGTGATACATAGCACAATTTGTGCTTTTGTTTTGCTAGATTCTGTGTATTCATCTGAAGAGGTTCAGACACGAGTCGTTGACGTCTTATTCCTCCAAGATAGGCAGCTATGTGGCATTCCCTATGGAAGGATTGGATATGGCACCGTACTTAGTCAATAAAGGTTGGTGTGTGTGGAAAGAGGTTGTAATATTTAAAGAGACACTGGCACATTTGAAAAATAGTGCACCCTCTAGATTGTTTAAAATTGATACTTTTGCATGGTTGTAAAACTTTTATATACATTAATAGCCCTCACCTGAAATTATTTAGCCCAAATCAGCACACATATGGGTTAACAGAACAATTTTATAATTAATGACGCCGAGGACATTAATTCAGCAGACGACGCGGAAATGGCGTGTAACACAAGAAAACACACACCGGAGTTGATTCTCATGGCATGTACCTTGTTTGACTGGTCTGTGACCTTTGTGGTTTTAATATCAATGAGTACGAGTCTAGGATATTCATGTAATTGACACATTTTTTGATTAAAGTTAAGGCAAACGTAAAAGTTAGCCTACAAATTCCCTGGATGTCTTTAGCCTCTTATTAATGTCCCTATCTGTTTTGGGTATGTTATTTTTATGTGTAAAATAAATCTCTATTCTTTCAATGGCCTAGGCTATCATTTGAGAGCAAATTGAAGAAATTTCAAATTTTCTGAAAATGTGCCAGTGCCACTTTAAGGGGTACTGCCCGATCCCTTGCCTTGACTCCACGCATTTGATCAGACCTGAGATCTAGTATCGCTAGAAATTATTGTATTTTTCTCATCTTATTTGGACTGGTTTCTTTTATTATGCTACAATCTAAAGTATGGATTGCATACTCTTACCAGAAAGTATTTGTAACCTGTGGGCTATTACGATAGTTGCAATTTACACTCACTTTAGAATGGTATGTCAGATTCAAATGAAATTTTGGAATTCAGATATGTTGGCTGTGGCTTTTCCTCTGAAACAAAGACAATTATATGTTGCAATTATTTTTCCTTTTACCAAATTGTAACTTGTACCACCAGCCACACTGCCAAGGAAAGTATCTTTATTTTGAATATTTGAAAAGTTACAACCTTTTAGCTCATGTAGCATTGGGAAAGAAACTAGCCAAACCTGCAGAAGGGAGTATGAGTACGGGAATCTAAATATGAGTTAGATCCTTTGGCCATAAAGGAACCACAATATTGTCTGCTGAACTTAAAGGTCCACTAGTGAGGACAGCTTGGTTTATAATTGTTTTCATCAGTTGCCATTTTCACAAAGTGTGTATGTATTTTCCCTATTAAAGCTGCAACGAGAGATTTCATATATCAGGTGTCCCTAAAAAATCAAAAGTTCTGATTTTTGCCTTGATGTAAAGCTTTCCATCAAAGATGTACCCATCTGAAAGGATTAAGCTGGAAAATGTTTCTTTGGTACAAAAATTGTGCAATTTCTAATTTCGTATAGGAGCAAATACGAAATTCAGCCTATGTTTTACATTGAAATATAAGCAAATCAAAGTTGCCTTTTTTCTCTCTTTTAAGACATTTCTGTAGCATAATACAAGGTAAGAAATCTATTGAATGTTTAATCCATTTGAAATTACTATTATGACACAATATTTGGGTGCCTCAAAATCTCTCGTTGCACCTTTAGCTGGGTCTGCCTGTAAAAAATGACTTTTTGGACAGATGTACACAAAGTAACACACAAATTTGTCATTCGGAAAAAAGATTTGATATATACTGTTCTGTCATCATCATAGAAGATAATCCTTGCAAATTACTAATTGTACATATTAATTCACTACTGTACATTGATTTGTTTTTGACAGGGAACACAGACAAAGTAACAACATATGACCTAGCTTCAGTTATATGTCACCACGGAACTGCTGGAGGTAAATAATAAAGAGAATGCTCTGTAGTTTGGTAGAGCTGTGGGTATCAGGAGCACAGCCGTTAGACCCCATACAAATTGTTTCTTTTACTATTTTAAACAATTTCAAGCAGAGGAAATACAATACTGACAACTGGTACATGAAGGGGCATGCAAGAGCTATCACCCGTGCAAAAATCAGAGAGATTTAGTGTGAGAATCTTGACATAGAGGCCTACAAAGGTCATGACTTACTATAGCTCCCTCTAATGACCAATCTGCATATAGATCTTTGTAAACCTCATTTTAAAGGCAAAAATCATGTTAGCTATAGTCAGGGACAGAATTGGGCTACCAATTGCGTGTATGTCAAGGTCTGACAAACAGCGCAGCGCGTACTATGATTGGTTTAAATGTGTAGTTGGGTGGAGCATGTTGGAACAAAGTATGATTTAAAATGTCAAAAAATCAGTGGCCCTATTGGAGTCGGGTTTTTGACTCACAGACACAACAATTCATGTAAGTAATTCAATAATTCACGTAATTTCCGTTTTAATAAGCTTTAACTGTTTAAAGACTATTATTCACAGCCGGCATTTTGTTCGGCACCATCATTACGTCAGACGGGCAATTGGTCGCCTTATTCTGTCCCTGGCTATAGCATTTAAATTATGTAACTTTTGCATAGGATATAACTAGTGAAATTAACAATCCAATTCAGGTGTCAAAATTGAATTGCTCTTAATACTATTTATTTTATTCTGGTTTTGTCTTAATAAAAACAATTTAAAGCAGCTGTGGGAGGCATTACATTTTGTGTCGAGATAAAGTAAAAAATAAGTAAATAAACAAAATATCAGATTGGATTTTTGTTTTTAATTTGTATTATCAAATGTGTTTTGAAAAAAAATATACAGCTGCCAAGAATGAGCCAAATTTGTAAAAAATATATAAAATTTGCTGTGCAAAATTTTGCTGTCGTCAAAGTTAATCAATTGCAGTTTCATTATATGAACTTTTAATTTAATCATCTTTAAAAATGTTGAAATTTAACCTCCTTTGCATTGATTCTGCCCAGGCGGTCACTACACAGCCTATGCACAGAATTGGTTGAATGGTCAATGGTATGAGTATGACGACGTGTACGTGACAGAAGTCAGTGACATGCAGGTGGCAAACTGTGAAGCATATGTCCTATTCTACAGGTAATCAAAAAGGAAATTAATTGGTGTAATAATCATTAAAGGGGAATGGCCCGATTTAAGGATATGAAGTTTTCATCTTGATAGCTTGGCCTCCAAAACCCCATCTGTAAAGTTTCGCGCCAATATTTCAATCCGTTTTGATGCGAGAGCTAAAAACGTGATTTTGTAAGCCCCATAGAGTACTGTGTAAAATTAATGTTGGTTGACCAAAATGGGGCACATTTTCGCTCATAATTTCCAAACCAAACATCCTTTGGCTCTAAGATTTCACAGGGTAAATGAGAAAAATAGTAGCTTTCTTCTGATACCAAAATGTTGACCACTTCCGGTAAAATCTGGGGCTTCTGGGGACGAGCCTATTAGCGATCGGGCCAATGACCTTTAAAAATTTCATCTGAAGTGCTGGGGAGATAATAATTTTGGGTATCTTAAAAGGGAAATTAATCTGTTGAAACTTTTGTTGACATTGATTTTTAAGCCATCAATCCATTGAATTGATGGCTTTTTGCTATCGAGAGCGGCGTATTTTAATATGTCGGCTCTTATTTGCGAAACTAGTCGGCCGTTTTATGTCTGTTTCCGCCGAAAATTCGGCAAATTGTTCTGGAAGTAATGGGCCTTTTGCCGTAGGTTTTATTTTTTGGCATTTTAGTGACGGGAGTCAGTTTGGGTAGATTTTGTGTTTTTTCGGGCATCTTTGGATGCCTCGCCTGTCGTCTTTCTTACTGAATGCTATTGGTTTATGTGTGCACTTGATAACCGATGGGTATTGCGTGCGAAAATGAAACGTGACTAACGTGGTCGTGCTACCATATCTACCAAGAGCTACCAGGGCCAGGGCAGGGACTGAGGTCAGACTCGAGGCAAGTTCATTTGACTGAGTGGATTTAGTGTAAACAGACCCTGATGGATGAAGGTCGCCCGAGGCGATTCTAGAAAAGCTGTTTACTTGAGATCAGAGAAGTGAAAAGTGGTCTTAGTCTACTACAACACAACAAAAGAATGTTGTAAAAACTTGGCAAATGATGAAGACATAATTAAAACCGATGTATTTTTATCATTTAATGCACAATTTAAAACAATATGGATGATTATTTACCAATTCTGTAAAGCCGTTTTGCAATTTGTTGTGACCGCGGCCGATAAAATTTGTAGAACCAGATCGGCTAAAAATAGAACAATTGTTTTGGCACACACTACGCAAGTGCTGTAGTCTTTACACAACTGAATAATTAATTAGGTCGCCCAGTGGCAACGTGTCGGCCCGGCAGGGGGTTGTGCCTGGCCTTGGGCTGTTGCCATGTGACATTTTTGCGACATTTAGATCGGTCTGTGGAGTGAACCATTTGTACTCATAAGGTACTTTTGTGTTCTTAGACTTGATAAAATGTGTAATAGATAAAATACTATGGAATCGGTTTTCAAATTTAATGGGAAACAGAGGTAGCTGTTGTGTAAAACAAAATATTATGCCTATTGTTGTCTTATTACTAGTCTTGATGCGGAGACAACGGAATAAACAGCGAGCCTATTGCATCCAATCTGTACTAGTCTCTAATAGCGCTAATTTAGGCATGTGTTATCTCTGTTTTCTTTAATATGATGTTACATGTGTCATTTAGAGGAAATGCTATGCTGCAACATTGAAACGATAGGATTTATAATCATGCTTGATTTCCCTTAGTAACTGGAAAAGTTTTGGATAGCATCTATCAGTAGGGAGAGGCAGGTGGCATTTCATGTTTTTAATTTTATACATCTTTGCATAGATAGTGCAAAGCAGATCGACTCGGTTTTTACCAAAACGCAAAAAAGGAGGATGTAAATATTTTCTACCCAGGTTCGGCCAATAAATCATAATATAGTGTAAATTTGTGTAAAATCTGGTCATCTGTCTAATAGGCATGAAGAAAATTGGTATTTGTAGGCATTTGTTTATTTATTTTCCAAGTATTTTTCCAATATCGTCCCATTAGTCATGTTCAGACGGAGCGTAATCATCAATGATAACCTAACATCGATAATAAAATTTTAATCCGTTAACTTCGACAGATGTTCCACACTGGTTTTATCATCGACAACTACGGGTGACCCACTGCAGGGCTCCAAAAATACCCAGCGAAACACAAATCATGGCGAATGGTAGGCGTAAACTCGGAACTTCTACCGTGATGAACGTTTTCAAATGGGCGTATATTCCGATAAAAGTATGCGTCTGTTTTGCTCGTATATTTAGGGTTGCATTGCGAACTAGCGTAAACAACACGGGCACGGCCCTTCGAATCTGTTCGAAAGCAAGCCAGAGCAGACCGTTATGATCTTCTATAGGGCCTACCGGTGCTGCTAAACCCACAATCAAGAGCGTTATTAACAGCATCCCCTGGTTTTCTACATATTTATCATTTTTTGTGTATGTAAAACGTTTAAAAATCTCGTTTGAATACATAATTGGTGGTAAGTCGCGCCGGAAAAACATTCGGCAAAATCGCCATTGTGGTGACTTCATTAGTTGTCAATCACTGTCTGTCTCCTATAAATATTCATAATAAACAATGTTCTCATGAAATTCAACCACTTCCATCGCGCTTTCTATCGACTTTGGTTGCTACTGCCGAGTCTAGCGATTGGCTAAAAAAATCAATTAGTTACCTTGATTGTAATTCTTAACCAATTGGGATCATCGTAACTGCTGTCGGTCTTTTTGGCCCATGTGCATCGTCTTCACTTGCACAAAATGGCAGCCACATTTACTGATTTAGTAGCGAGAGCCGATGAAAATTGGATGGGGAATCAAATAAATATTTTCCAACCTTCCTCAAATAGGACGCTGTAGCTTGCTATAGACTCATGAAACGGCCAGGTCACTATAATGTATGTTGGCCTATTTATGCTTCGTCAGATTGTACGGTCAGTGCACTATTATTATTATAAAAAGTATTTAAAATGTATCTTTTTTAACTGCCAGTCTGAGTGTACTAACACACATGTATAGTCCGTCGCTATGATAAATATAATAGCGACCGGGATCGCGACCCACCTACGTCATGACGAGGTCACACTAAACTTCGAGCTTGTTGATAAGCCTGTCCACACGGCCGTAATACTATGACGCTCAACGGGGCGGGGGGTAGCGCGCTAACCACGACTAAACCATAAGAAATCTTATGGTTTTAAACTTTGAGTAAACTTAAAGTTTACTAAACCACGAGTGCGTTCGCACGGGCACTAACTACAAGTTAAACTTCGAAAATTAAAACTACGATGTTACAAACTTTAAGTTAGAGCCCTCGTCTGAACACGCCTGTTTACGTCTCACTGTTTATTCGCTGGTGTGAACTTGCACAGGCACTGTGTAGCGATCAGTGTGCACGGGTCACCATCTTCGTTCCCACATGTTCGCCCAGACCAGTTTATCATGTTTATTTCGAGATGCAGATCCTCCATTTTCATTAATATCCTCATTGTCAATGTTCAACTTTTTGTTTAATTAGAAATCTATCCATAACAGACTCTCAATACGACAATCTAATGTCCGAATAGGAACAACACAAGAATGTGAAACAATATTTTGCTTTTGGTGATCCCCAATATTTTGGTGATCCCCAATATTTTACACACACCATCTGTACGGAGCAAAGCTAACAAGGTCGAGTATAAGCATGTGCGTTTTACAATGTTTTATGCAAATGACCCACCTGAGCATCGCGCCAAACAGCTGTGTTGCCCATTTAGTACGGTACCCATTTAGCCGACCCGGGTAAACCTCTCCCAAGTTGGGACAACCACTACTGCGGCCACGATAACTTTTCACCGGCTTGTTTTTATGGAATCTTGATGTCATGACAATTTAGGCAGTCAAGTCAATAAATGCATCATATATTATGTCTATCGGCACGACGGTCGTGCAGCCAAAATTGGAACCGCTATACGCACGACAAGTCTCGGAACTTCGCACAAAATTCCCGGCACGTCAAATCACGGAAGAGCTTAGCTAATTAATTATAAATATTACTTTCGAAGATAAAGTAAAATAGCAGTTGAAGGCACTTCAGTTGAATTTCTAGTGCTAGTTATATTCAATAGAATATTCCATTTGGAACCTTCCACTACAAGAGAAGGGGAGACTATATTATAATAGGCCACATATATCTGGATGTCTGTCCACCTATTTTCTCATAGGCCGGGGGTCGTACGGTAAGAAACTTGGTTGTTGGGTGTAACTTGGGCGGGCCAGATCCATGTTCGATTGGTTAGTGGATCAAAGGTCTCGGTGTCAGTCAAGTTCAAAGGGTCAATGGGGTAACCATTGGTTTTCTCGTAATTGAGGGTCATACACGTTCCTAAAACTTGTGGGTGGGTGCCCCTCAACTGTCTGAAAACTGAGTTTGTATTGGTTTGTAAATCAAAGGTCATCAGGGGTCATTCAAGGTTAAATGAGGTCAAATGGGGTAAACGTTAGTGTATGGAAATGAAACTTGAGGGTGGCGTCCATTATTGATATCGAAAATTTTAAAGCTCACATCAAGGTCATCATGGGTCATTCAAGGTCAAAGGAGGTCAAATGGGGTAAACATTGGTTTATGGACATGAAACTTGGAGGTGGGGGTGATTGTTGATGCCAAAAATCTTAAAGGTCACAACAAGGTCATCAGGGGTCATTCAAGATCAAAGGAGGTCAATGTGGGGTAACCAGAAATAAACTTGATGGGTGGGTTCGATTGTTGATGCAAAAATTTTAAAGGTCAAGACAGGGTCATCAGGGGTCATTCTTGGTCAAAGGTAAAATGGGGTAAACGTTAGTGTATGGACATGAAACTTGGAGGGTGGAGTCCATTATTGATGCCGAAAATTTTAAAGGTCACGACAAGGTCATTAGTGGTCATTCAAGGTCAAAGGAGGTCAAATGGGGTAAACGTTAGTGTATGGACATGAAACTTGGAGGGTGGAGTCCATTATTGATGCCGTAAATTTTAAAGGTCACGACAAGGTGGTCATTAGGGGTCATTCAAGGTCAAATGAGGTCAAATGGGGTAAACGTTGGTGTATGGACATGAAACTTGGAGGGTGGGGTTGATTATTGATGCCGAAAATTTTAAAGGTTAAACGTTGGTTTCTCGGAGACCGAAGGTCGCACGTTCTTGAAACTTGCTGGGTGGGTGCCCCTTGACTGTCCGAAGATCGAGTTTGTATTGGTTGTGTTTGAATCAAAGGTCATCAGGGGTCATTCAAGGTCAAAGGAGGTCAAATGGGGTAAACATTGGTGTAGGGACATGAAACTTGGAGGGTGGGGGTGATTGATTGTAAAATAACATTCTTCAAAAAAAAAAAAAACATTGACTCCAAACTTAATACAACTATGCATTCCCTAACCATCCCAATTGATGGTTACTGCATCATTGATGGACTCGTTCAAAGATGTCCAAATATTAATGGATATTCATGGGGAAGATGGGATGTGCAGTCGGATATTCATGATTATTTACACCTTATAAATATTCATGAGATAATAGGCATAAGGGCTTCCATTTCATTGGTCAATTGCACAGGACATAGGGACGATAAATTGAGCTATCAGTGAATTTGAGCTATTTCCCATGGGGTATTTTTTACTACTTTCCCTATATCATCGTACCCAGAGACAAAGTTATCTATGTTAGCATTTTGTCACGCATTGTAGTTATTATGGTTCTCCTAAAAAGAAGGAACCTCCTCCGTTAACAACAACAATACAAAATGGCCGCTGCCAGCAGTCGGTCAGCGTCTTTGACAGACGACGAAATTTGCTGCTGTAATACCAAAATAAAGATGAAAAAACACGCATTTGTCGTCCGGAAGGCTGTTGAACTTGTTCCAGAACGGTACAGACAAAGGAAGTCTCGCGGAAGCCGATTTCCAGTGCTAAATTGTGCCGACTTGGAAGAGGTTGTTGGGGTGATTTTACGCCGCGAGGTAAGGGGTTCGTAAACGGGATGGCGATTTCTATGCAAAGAAACGCTTACAGTCAAACACGATTTATATTTTGGTCTCCAAAGGCACTTTGCAGACCCATTATCTCAATAAAACACTTTATAAACGGCGTAATAAAAAACAAATGACTACATGTATGGGGGGAAATAGTGACAACATTTCCCTCGGTACTGGCTACAGGCCTACACCCCTCCCCATTCGGGTTCGGGGGTGGTAGGCCTAGCCAGTACCGGGAAAAAATAGATTGCACTATTCCACCTCCAAACCATGTGGTTTGTAGAATATTTATGTGGAGGCATCTGTGACCACTCATGTATAATTCCGGTGGTGGGGGTGGGATGTGCAGTTGGGTGTTTGAACCTACACCAAAATATACAACACCAAACAGATGATTTGTACATCCTATAGAACCTAAAGTATTGAATCACCCCGCCTATAGCCTGTGACATTAACTGAGCTATCCTTCTATATACCTGGGATGGACTTAGTGCAGTGCGAAGCCCCAGAAGTGAGAGAAAAATACACTCTTACAATGTATTTTGAGCATTCTGGCAGTTACTATTTTCAATTTTGTGGTTGCATGCATTCTTCATAATGATTGACCACTGAAAAATAAAATTGCAACGGGAAATGCAACCCTCTTTATATACCAATTTTCAAGAAAAAAAAGGAGCACGCCATTATACCAAAAGGCTAAAAAAATGATCCCTTCTCGACCGCACACACACACTACTGTACCCGCTTTTCCATTAAGAACCCCCCGGGGGTATGATTGCCAACCACCTTGTGCGACTGAAAATGACCTGTCCATCACAATTTTGATATTCTTTGTCTTTTGTCTTTCAGCAAAAAGTTGTACGATGATCGGATACCGCCGAAGGAAGAGAGTTTTCGGATATGGGTGAACAGCAAGAGGTGAGAATTGTGTAGAATCTCAGTCAAAAAATACCAAAAAAAATGCATTCCTGAAATAATACAAATTTAACAATATCGATTTTATAAACCGTGGGAACATAATTAATCACTAAAAAACCTGGATGACCCAGGGCATGCTTCAATCCAAACTTGAACCGACCCATAATATTCTTTATCACCCCCAGAATTATTCTGATCACCCCAGCCCAATAATATTACTTTTATCAACCCCATAATATTCCTTATAACCCCACAATACATGATTCCTTCTGGAGGCTGGGCGGATAAACATAATTGTACTTCTACTGCATCCGCAGTTGCATTGTCAATATAGGCAATCATGATTTCCATCTGCCAACTGTCGCAATCCAATGCAAACTCCAGTTAAAGAATTATTAACCCCCCTGCGGTCTAGGACCTTTCTTACAGTATCTATGATAGGCTCAGGTTTCTATGATATAACATGATATAACCTCTGAGTAACAATCAAAAATAGACCTTTAATGTACCAACAGTTAAGCTTTTCTTAGCCATGTATTGATTGGAGAGTCACCATAGAACCCAATACGACCATTTGCACGTCCCTGTAATGCATCTCGTATTGTGGCCCATTTCAATCGGGAACCTTGTACCAGAGTCATGTTTACAAAAAAAAATTGGTGTTGTTTGCATTGCTGAACAGTGCCTCAAAATTACAACACGAAAGGACCTGTTCCTGTGAAGGTAATCTACAAAATTAGAAAGGGGGGGGGGGGGGGGGGGGGGGGGGGGGGGGGAATACAAAGGAACAAACAAACAATCAAGGCACTGGTGTGAAAAGTTTTACAACAAAAAAGTGATATTTTCTGATCGTAACTGTGCCCCTATTGTCAACTGCAGGACGATTACACAAATATAGCGCAACGTCACAGATAGGCTAAGATTTCTGATATTCCTTTACGATCTTAACCGTATGTTTTAGGCGGGACTTGAGGCTGGTATAAGTTTCCGGATGGAAATGGGCACAATACGAGATGCATTAGGGGATCGGGCAAAATGGTCTATTAGACTTGCTGATGCCTCTAAAAGTATAAACCACAATAAAATCGAACCGGTTGGACATCCCGTGTGAGTTACAATATGCTCATCCCAAGGACACAGTTCGGTGGGTTGAACTTGTACATACATTGACAGGAACTGACCTTGTGTGATTTGGGTATCATATATCCATACCCAAAAAAACCAGGGGGGTGTATTTTCTAAATTACATTGGTGAATGACGGCTATTGAACTGTGCCCAAGGGAATTGGAGATTCTATACTGCCCTCTGGATTGATACGAAAATTTACAGGGATCACAACGCGCCTGCGTAGAGCCAGAACACGATCGTCTTTTTAGAGTCAGACATATTCCGGGGGAAACGCCGTGAATGAAATTTGGGAAAGGGCCTAAATTTTGCAGTTATTAATGAATACAACCCTTATATACTCTATTCCACGTATGGCCAAAAGGGAGTATAGATCAGAATGGTGCCAATGGCCCATCAAAGGAAATAGCGCTTGCCAAGGTGGAACGCCCGATGGCAATCCCAAGAAATGAGGGTCGAAAAGCCCGAACTATATAAAAAATGGCGGTTTTCTGATAGGCACCACGA